>CAOKZL010003077.1:0-130036 GCA_948472985.1 Iguana delicatissima
AGTGATTCTAGGGGGGAAAAGACATTTTCCAGGCATTGCAGGAAGAAAAATTTGCCTCCTTGACCTGCTGCCCTAGGCAACTGTCTTGGCTCACCTCTTGATAAGTCCATTTCTGTATATCTTTCAAGAGGAACTGGGCAACCCCACATTTGCATTATGGAAACATCACCCTGGATGATTGGATTCATCTCATTAATTTCATGATAAAAGTTTAGATGATGGCGTCATAAAAATATAAATTGTCAAAGTGTCCTCTTTCCATGTCCCCTTTCTATGAGAGGAAGTTGGTCATTCTTGGTTTATTTCATGAGGGAATTATTTGGCTGGGTTACCTCGGTGTTTAATTAAATTGTCATATAATACATAAAATACCAAATAAAACAGGTTTTTGCTGTAACCCAACATTAATTTCCTGTCATCAAAGGTGCTTAGCTTATTAGCTCTCTGACTTGCTCAGTTGCCAATTAAGCGTTATATGTGAATATTTTTAGGATGTTTAAAGACCCTTCTTTTTTCACTGCAACCTGGTTAATCTTTGAAAGTTTCTTTGTTGTTGTAATTGCATATTTGGGAGTTTCTTTACTCTAACAGGTGAGCTTTGACCAATATTCTGTTAGACAGCTTGATTGTTTGGACATCAGAGGGGATTTTTTAAAACATTGACAGTTTTTCCCTTCCAAAAAGAGCAAAAGATGAACACAAGCCTATCTGTTTTTGTAAAACAGACAACATATGGCAGACATAGGAGGTTCTGCTAGGACATAACAATGACCCAGAGCTCATTAAAAAAAAGTTATTCTTTGGGGACTACAACTCCCAGACTCCCTCAGCCACTAGAACTACTTGGATTAGAATTCCCAGAATCCTCCAATCATTATAGCCAGCAGTGATGTATTTAAGTCCTTTACTCCAATCTCAAGTCAAGTCTCAAGTCTCTACCTTCAAGTCTCAAGTCAAGTCTCAATTCCTTGAAGATACTTTCAAGTCAAGTCTCAAGTCTGGAAGTCAATTTTACACCCCAAACAAAATTCCAGAATTTCTGAACAGAGTTGAATAAAGTCAGTTTTAACAATCGTAGTAGAGTTGGCCCTCTACATTTGTGATTTTGCCATCTGTAGCTTCAGAAGTGGGGAATAGGATCCTTCTTACTCCTCATTACTGGAGCTCCAAAAGCATCACAAGGAAGGGTCCTTCCTCGTCAAGCCTGTTGCTGTTCCCCTCTGAGAAATGTACCCTGCACTCTGGGGATGAGTTTTGGTTTCTGCTCTTAGGAAAAGTTTTAGAAGGCTCTGCCGATATGCAGCAGCACAGGCTGCTGAGCAGACCTCAAGCCCACTGCCTAAGCCAGTTGCTGTTCCTTTCCAAGAAATGTGCCCACACTTTGGGCTTGAGACAGGTTGTCATGTGGCCAGAGATGGAATTTTTGTTCAAAGTCGGATGGTTTCTGACTACTACAAACTTTTCCATAGATGGTACATGACACCAGAAAAATTAAAGAAAATATACAGTACTGGAACAGGGCAATGTTGGAAACGCCAAGAAAATGCTGGCACACTTTATCATATGTGGTGGTCATGTACCAAGGCAAAAAAATACTGGAATGACATTCACAATATGATATGTAAAATATTAAGAATCCAACTTAATAAGATACCCGAATTGTATTTGTTAAAGATGACTTATATGTTAGATGGATCTGTTGCAAAAAAATACTGGAGAATTTTACTTTACATGATTACAACAGCTAGTATTGAATATGCAAGGTTATGGGAAATTGAACAGATACCCACAGTAGAGAAATGGTGGGCAACATTAATTGAAAATTGCAATGCAGACATAGTTGGTCAGAGATTAAAAGGAAAATCAGATGATGATATCTTTAAAGAATGGCGAAATGTATTAGATATGAAGGGGATTTTGTCAAGTAATAATTCACTATCCATGATAACAGGTTAAATAAAAGGAGATAAACAGAGAAATATTATGGAACATGTAAACTAGGTTTGAAATGCAGGAACTATCTTGATAATGTAATCGATTTATTGCGATGCATAAATATAACATGACAATGATATAACAGTTTATGTAATCCGGTGAGGAGTGAGAGGAAACTGTAACAGTTTGGTAAATGTACACTGAAGAATGTATGTTTTATACATTGGAATTATAATAAAATTATTATAAAAAAAAAGTCGGATGGTTTGTGTTATGTTGCTGAACCAAAGGCAGCAAGTCAGTCACTAAAAATATGCAAGTTTCAAGTCAAGTTGAGTCAGTGCATCATTTATTGCCAAGTCGAGTCCAAGTCGAGTCACTGAAGCGACTTTAGTCCAATTTGAGTCCAAATCAGTTGACTCAAGTCTACATCACTGATAGCCAGTAGTCATCTTGGCAAAGAATATCCAGGATGATGAAGGAGGAGGAGGAGATCTGTTGATAATCAGCAGCAGCATCACCATCACTATTATTTATACCTTTCTCAAACCAGGAATTCAAGGCAGTTTACAAAGAAAAAACAAGCACAATATAATTTAAAACATTAAAAAGCTCAATATTAAAAGAGATTGTTGTTGTGTGCCTTCAAGTCATTTCCAATTTATGGTGACCCTAAGGCAACCCTATCACAGGGTTTTCTGTGGCTGAGAGTGTGATGTTACTGCAGTTCCTAAGCCGCACTTGGGGTGACATTAGATATCGTTTTGATATCAATAATTTGGCCTACTATACCCCTATGTTCTCCACGTGCTTGCGAGGCCCCCGGACAAGCACGCAAACAGGCTCGGTCGCTAATCACCATAATATTCCAAATCAATACAGGTTGGCCAGAAATACTGCCACTTCAGGAGACCTCAAGACAAGTACCCTTATTACGTATGCACGCCATGTACAAAGATCTCCCTGCCCCAAGCAGCTTGATTAGAAGAATCCTCATCTGTCAAGCACTCTGCGTTTGCATACTGTCTACTCTATTGTCAATTCAGACATAACTCAATCATGCTAAATTTTGACTTTTCGGAGGCTTTGTTTCCAGCCTGAAACTCATTGTTTTCCCCAAGTACGGAATAGTCTGTGCTCACATTTCTCCCTATAAAAACCCCTGACTTTGTGAGCTTCCTTGGATCGCTCCCAACTTCCATCCAGCCTTGCTGCCGCTTTGCTTGGTGAGCCTTCCCCTCAGTCCCACGTACTGAGACTCCATATCTCCAAACTTCTGCTGCAGACTACCCGGGCTTCAGGACAGGTGTAGTATTAACCAAACCAACAACTCCTCTAAAAATTCCTCTGTCCCACTCCAACCTTTATTACTTTAGTTCTCTGCGTGAGTGTGTTACATACACTGTTTGATTGTATTTTAATAAAAACCCAGAATTATTGTTTCAATTCCGTTTGCTCCTTGACTTGGCCTGACCCCTTAGACGCTGGGTAAAAGATCTCGCTGCATTGCCCTGCCTCTTGTATTGCTAGCTTGTGCTCTTGGCTAATTTCCCCAACTTGTATAATTGAGAGCGCATTTAGGTGTCCCTCCCGGGACCCCCAGAAAACAGGGTAACAGAGATATGCCCAAGGTCATCCAGTGGGTTTCCAAGGCCAAGTGTGGAATGGAACCCTGGTCTCCAGGTTCATAGTCCAACGCCTAAATCACTACACAATGCTGGATCTCATTAAAACAGAACTAAACTATTAATATTAAAATAGTGTAAAGTATACAGCAATTAAAGCAGCAAAGCATCCTCTTAAAAGCTTCTCTCCAATTCAAAAACCCAATTGGAATTCCAAAGAAATAGCTTCACCTGCTAACAGAAGGACAGTAAAAGGGAACCATTGTAACTTCCCTGGAAAGAGAGTTCCAGAGCCTAGAGTCAACTACCAAAAAGACTTTGCCTCATGGCCCCACCAACCAGACCTATGAACAGTGGCGGAGCTTGGAGTACGTGGAAGGGGGGTGGGAAGAGGGGCAAGGGTGGGGCTACAGCACACAGGGACATGGCTATGGTGTATGTGGCCATGGCTACAGCATGCAGCGAGGGGCTATGACAGACAGGGCAGGGCTACCACATGTGGGGGCATTGCTATGGAGCACAGGTGTGGGGCTACAGTGCATGGGGGCATGGCTACGATGGATGGGGCAGGGCTATGGTGCATGGGGGTGGGGATGGGGCTATGCCACATGGGGCAGGGCAAGCAAAGTGTCATGGCACTTAAAAAAAATTGCCACCAGGGACACACCACCTCCATCACCCCCCATCACCCCCCCATCCCTATGCGACTGCCTATGAAGGTAATGAGACTGACAGAAGGGCATCGCCTGTGGATCTGAACACCTGATCAGGCTCATACAGGGCTATACAGTCTGTTAAATAGTCTGGACCCAAGTCATATAGGGCTTTATAGGTCATAGCCAGCACTTCGAATTCTGCCTCGAAATAAAAAGGAGCCAGTAACAATGGTGAAGCAAGGGAGGTATACGGACCCTGTAACTAGCCATAGTTAGCAATCTGGTTTTAGAGCTTTGCACCAGCTGAAACTCTGTGCCTTCTTCAAAGGCAGCCCCATGTAGAGCACGTTATGGTAGAGGCATACCTCAACTACAAATTGTCTGACAAAGAAGCTCCATTTTAAATGCCTTTGTATAGGATCCCAGCCCACTTCACCCCCTTTTGTTGACTTCTTTCTAGCTGAAAATTGTTGTTGTCATTGCTGGTTGAAGCATTGGCACTGGAAGGGTGGGAGAAAAACAGGCTCTCAGGCCATTTCCGCACTATACCATTATAGTGCTCTTATTCCACTTTCAACATCCTATGGAATTCTGGGGTTTGTAGTTTACTGAGGCCAAAGAGCTCTCTGGCTGAGAATTCTAAATGCCCTTCTCTAAACTGCAAATCCCAGGATTCCATAGGATGTTGAAAGTGGAATAATAGCACTAGAACAGCATAGGGCAGAAATAGCCTCAGTATTAGGTTTCAGTAACATGTCTGCAGTAAACAATGAAATAAAGCTTGGCCTGGAAAAGAATGGGATTCCACTCTAGGTAATCCTACTATAGCTGTGTGTGCTTACATACAACAGCAAAGGCAAACACCTGCCTCCAAAATCACTTACTGAGCATGTGTGAAGAGCAAGACAGAAAAGGGTAAAGGAGATTAGTTTGCCTCACCAGCTACTCTGCCATGTTGAAAAAACATAGACATATAAGTTTTGCCTCCAAAATGGAAATCATAAGAAAAGTGTAGGCTGTTAACAGAAAGAAAGAAAAAAGTCATCCTGGCATGCATTTTGGAAGAAGTTTTCAAGTGGCTTCTAGAAGATTCAGACCGTGTTTGTTTACTTATGCAAGGCTTATCTGACCTGGTTGTTTCATTTCATATATGCATAATGTTAGTTTTAAATTAAAAACTTTGCTGAAACATGTCAAAACCTATCCCTGTTCTTTCCATATTATTTCTACCTCTGGTGGCAAAATTTCTGTTAAAAATGTAAAGCTTAGGAGCCCATCTTTTTCATTAACTGAGATATACCTTTAATCCAAACTGGATATAAGTAAGGGCCTTTCCACACTACACAGCTATTTCACTATAATTCCACTTTAACTACCATGGCTGCCTCCTATAGAATGCTGGAGTTTGTAGTCCTGGGAGGTACTGGACCTCTCTGGCTGAGAATTCTAAATATCCCTCCCTAAACTGAAAATCCCATGATTCCATAGGACAGAATGGCAGCGGTTAAAGTGGAATCATAGTGTAATAGTTGTGTAGTGCTGAAAGGCCTTTAGGCAGACTCCTCTTTGGCCAGATCTGACATCTCTAGGAACAGGAGCAATTGGTACACTAGTTTTAAGTGTGCAAAAAGCACAGTCTTAAGTCCTGCACTGATTAATAATGATGGGAAATCAAGCAGATCTTGGCCATGCTCACCACAGTGGAAAGGACAGTACAAACTAATTGATAGAATCCCCATCAATCAGCCCAGCTAGTCTATGTGTTGGCTGGTGAGAATCCTGTGGGATACCTTATTCAGACAGGTAAACAGATGAAATAGGTAGCTGGAAGCTGGAGAAGGGCAGATCTCTCAAGTCCATTTCCATGACTGATTGGTCTAGGAGATGTAATTAAGACAAATCCATTGTTTAAAAAAAACTGAACAAATTTCTTATACATTTTTACCTCTACTGTTTTTAAGGAACAGTGCACAAAAGTCCCTTGACAGTCTTTCCCAAAATGCGTGAGAAAATTTGCTTCTTGGGCAGATCTCATTTTTATGTGTATTTAGCTCTGCAAGGATGTTTTTCATCCTCTCTTAGCTTCCACACTGTTCTTCTTTCCCCCTACACACAGAGAGAGAAACACACTTCAACCACTCTGTGTCTTTTGATACATCTGGGGTCTTCATCCTGCATTCTCAGTACTTCTGAGTTCATGGAAAGCTTCTTAATTGTGCATCATATGACAACTAGCAATGGTCAGCATGCTGCACTGGCAAACAGCTATACCAATCACCATCTGATCTAGTATAGAATCTTGGAGAAGCATTAGGTATGCTTTAGGATGGAATAAGATGGAGGAACAATGAGAACCAGTATGGTGTACCGGTTGGAACATTGGACTATGACTCTGGAGACCAGGGTTCAGATACCTGCTCGGTCATAGACAAGTCAAACTTTTTTAGCCTCTGAGGAAGGCAATGGGAAACCCTTTCTGGGCAAATCTCATGCCACCATAAGTCAAAAATTACTTAAAAGACACACAACAGAATGATCTAGTTAAACCTTGAGTATTTTCTCCAGCCTTCTCCAGCATAAAAGCACTTTGTGAAAAACATGCAAGTTTTCTTCAGGAGATGAGTCAACATAGGCATTCAAGGCTTTCCCATGTGTTCCACAACCATGGGAAGGAGAAAGCTGGATCTGTCCATACATCATGCCCTCCAGTGATCACACTTTCAGTAGTAGTGTGAAATCAGGTCTACATCCATGCAGTTCAATGTATGAAGGGCTCCTCCAGATGAGCAAACCAAGATTCTTGATTCCTGGATTTCTCATTCTGTATAGCTATTCTCTCCCTCGTCACTCAAACTGTACCACTCAAGTTTAAAGCTCCCATATGTATTTCCACCATGTGACCACAATTCCTACTTCAATCGACTCATCCCACAGGATTCTTTTTCCTTATCAGCGTCACACAACCCTCATCTCTCCTTCTTCTTCCTTGTCCAACTGTGCAGTTTGCTATGGCATTAACTGCCTGTCTCCCCAACATTCAAATCTCCTTGGCAACAGTTGCCTGGAACTATCTATGCCCTTGCGACCCCTCTCTCCCTCATGTATTTACACTTATTAATTTAAGTATTTATGTATTGCTATTCAAGGAAAATCTCCACAAAGCATTGAGAGTATAACAGAAAATATACATGTAGACATTTTGAAAATCCCATAAACACAGCATTCAGATATTTTCAGAGAAAATTCTTTGAAATGAATGGGGCTTAAATAAGACATAACTAGCCTTTCTGCTATTGACCTTAATGTGTCTACTCTAAGTATGATTGTGTTTGGAAGTGCGATGTATAGTCTAGCTCCAAGTTAAAAATAAAAATAGGCTTACAGGATACAAAAGCTTTATTCAGAACATGGAAGAAACATCAGCACACTTTGGCAATTGCTAAGACTAAAGACCAATTGGCTATGCAATACTATATAAGCCATTACATTTCATAATTAGTGTGTGCTGCCATCCCATTTGTTAACAAATCAAAATGACCCTTCTCTTGAGTTTTACCTTTCCCCTCCCACTTTTTCACCAAGCCTGCCAAGAAAGTGACTTTGAAACTGTGTCTATTCACTCTTATCACAAAGCAGTACCATAACATTCTGGAGTTCCATCACCATTTCACATCATTCTTCCCTCTGTTACCATGCTGCACACCCCCACTCCATGATATGATTGGCAATGAATAATTATTTAGTTGGCATAAAATAAAGCATACACTGTTATGGCTGAAAAACCATGCTGGCAAAGAAGACTGGCTGAGCACAAAGTAGGTCAGATGAGACCTCAGGGCATGGCCAGGACATATCAGTCAGGAATCCCGAGTGCTGATGAGTTTGCAAAAATCCCCTCAAGAACTCATCCTTCCAACACAATAGCACACAAAGTTCTCAATAAAGCAACTGATGATTATCAATCTGTTTCCTCTTCCTGCTGAAATTCTCCTTTGTTTCCTCACCTGCCCAAACTATAAGAAGATATCATGATTCCCATCAATGCTTTGTCACCTAATGTTAAGGCCAGTAGCCTATTCTGAACCCCACTCCTTGCATTGCCAGAGATCCATTAATACCTGTCCCCTCAGGACAGACACAGGGTATTTAAACCATGGCTTTAAGGCAAACAACTTGTACTGCATTGGACCTAGGCCGTCACTCTGCTCCGATTCCCATTCTTGTGCTACCCTTAGACCCCTAGGCTGAGCCACATTGCTTTGTCTCTTCTCTTCAAGATAGGTAAATATCGTCCTCTTCATTCCAACTTCTCACTATCAAATTTTTCCCTCCTTTCCTTTGGTTAGACTTGTATGGTTGTGAGACTGCTTGAACCTTGTCTGTGTTTGTGATTTTCCTCCAATAAAGCATTGTTTTCATCTCCAACTGGTATCCCTGCATTAGTGCTGGTATACATAAGTGGAAAGATCCTGCTAAGTTGCCCTTCTCTCATGGGCCTCCCATTTGAGGTAATAATCGACCACCATTCCACAGAGGCACTGACACTGTGGGTGGGGCTCTGAATCTCACCTTTTGGGGTAATGCCCCCACCTACCCACTGAACCCCCAAGCTCTACAGCATAAACTATTGCCCCAAACAAGACAGGGAAAGTGTAGCCAACCTGACAAGAAGTGATCCATTAAACTTAAAAAATATTACTAAGCATCCCATCTCAGGCCAACCAAGATGAAACACCAGGCACCTGTCACAGCACAACCACTGGGTACAACACTGGAACACTGCGGGGACAAATAAAGCAGTCTAATTTTACAGAGGTAAACGAATGAAGTGTATTTTGAGAAGGGAAAGAAATGAGTCTGGAGGCTGCTAGAGAAACCTCCGCATCCATTGGTATTAAGGCTCACACAAAGTCAAAGGTGTAGAGAATTGGCTCTCCATCCATGTTCCCCCTGCTGCTGACCTCATTAGCAGTGCTAGCCTTTAGCATATTTATTGGCTTCCATTCAAGACAAATGTGTTCCTCTTTTGCTGATGCTTTGTGACAAATTCAGTAACTTTGAAGTCTTCCCCTTTCCAAAATACTCTGGGCTCCAAATTCCATTAACTCTCTGCTCTGGCTAATTATGTCTAGTCGTTCAGGCTTAATAGTTTGTTCAGCTCGGTTGTTTACTTGACCAAGGCTGTTTACTCAGTTGTCAGCTACATCCCGTGTCAATGTCAGTGTCAAAGACACGGCTTTCAAATTAAGGAGAGGATTCAGAATGCTGAACCATCAGTATACCAATGACATAAACCCCGACATCTCTCTTTCACCTCCACTGCTATTTTGTGGCACCTTTGTTTTCTGAGAGATTTCTCTGAAAATGAACCAGATGAAGTTCATCCTGAAGGGTTAAAGTAGTAGTAGTTCTACCTGGGTGCCTCCTTTCCAGAGACATTTCCACTACTGTTAACAGCAATCAGATGTGCCCTCTGCTTGTGTCAAAAGAAAATATTTAAGAGATGTTTCACACTTCCTACCTGGGCCACATAGCTGAAACATTCCGGGAGAAGCTGAAACAGTTTTGAGTACACTAGAAATGTTTCTTTATGTATCCATAACTGTCCCAAGTTCCATTTTCACTTCCTTACACCCTATTGATGTTTTACACATACAGAAATTCTTTTATACCTGTGGTTCGACATCATTACTACTACTACGATTAGTACTGGCCATGGCATAATGTCTGTATTCAGTTCACAGTTGCATAAGTAGAGCATTGTAAATATAACTTGTTCAAATGCAGTTGCACATTTTTGCATGGTTCAAGCATTGGACTATGACCTTGGAGATCAGGGTTCAATTCCTCACTCAGCCATGGGAACCCACTGGGTGACTTTGGGTGTGTTACACACTCTCAGCCCCAGAAAACCCCATGATAGGTTCATTTTAGGGTCACCATAAGCTAGAAAAAATTTGAAGGCATGTAACAACAACATGACTACTGATCAGAGACTTCAAACTACCACTTGATTCACTGGGGATGCAGAAACAGCAAACATATTCATAGCTAATGCAATTGGTTGTATGATGTTGGAATTCAGCACAAGGGTAGTGTCCTACATCTGTTACTTAATCACAAGAGCATAGATTTACAATAAGCAAGTATGACATAGGATCCTGGCAACAGCTTCCTTGCAAGCTTACTGCTATTGTTCCTTTGCCTGAAAGAGATTTTTTTTTAAAAAAATATTTTTATTAAATGTTTCATTGCATGAAAAACAGAGTGGATATACCCCATTATCAGATATATCACACCCTCCCCCCGCTTTCATATTATTTTACTCCAGTTGAGTCTTCTTTGTTTCCATTTACCAAAAGAAAAAGAAAGAATAACAATTACATTGTAAGGCCCCGCTTTGGGGGTCCCCAATAGCAGTATGGTTTGGATGGGCACCATACCTAATTGGCATCATATGTAATTGACAACACATTTTATTGGCTCTGATATCAAATTCAAGCCTGAAAGGTGAGGGAGAGGTCAAACTGAGTGAGGGAAACAATTTGACTGTAAATGTGAGAAGCATAGGTCAACTCCAAAATTCCTTCAGGTAAGACTGGGTCATTTGTCAGGTAAATACACATCATTCCTGTGGATAATAGGCTTAAATCAGTGGTTCTCAACCTGTGGGTCCCCAGATGTTTTTGGACTTCAGCTCACAGAAGCCCTGAGCATTGACCATAGTGGCTGGGGCTTCTGGGAGCTGAAGCCCACAAACATCTGGGGACCCACAGGTTGAGAACCACTGGCTTAAATAGAAGCTGGAATTTTCCAGGGAATCCAACTGTGAGGAGCCCACCAGGACACTGATTGGCAGATTTCCAGTCCCTTGTACACCTGGATTCTTTCCTCTGTCCTCACAGCACCCACAACAGACAGCCATTACAACATCCATCATGTCTTTGTCAATCAAAGCACTAAGCCCATCAACAGGCAAAAGACCCATTGTCCACAACAGGTTCCCTTTGTCTTGCATCTGGAACCTTCACAGCCACAAGCCATTTTCAGGGTACAAATACCCCTGGTTTGAGGATGCCCAGTGCAGTCTCTTGAAGGTCTACCCATCACTCTGTCCATCTGGCTTCTGAATAAGAACTGCCCTTAGGTCCTACCTAAGCCAAAATACATTTCTGCTGTTCACTACTCTTCTGGACTGGTAATTATAAATCCCCCCAAATCCCTCAGCCTCTCTATAATTTTTCCGCCCTTTGTCTTTTAGCTGGCTCTTGTGTGAATGTGTGATTGTGTGTATCTTGTGTGCATGCATGAGTGAATTCCCCTCAATAAAATCATTTTATTAGACAATTTTGCTTGGTTTTTGGCTTGGCCTGACCCCGTAAAAATTGGGTTTAAAGATCTCGCTAGATTACCCTGCCTTTTGTAGTGCTACAGTTTGTGCTCTGGCTAATTCCCATTCCCCATTATTTGGAGCACATTGAGGTGTCCCGCACGGGACCCCAGAAATCAGGGTAACAACATTTTACAGAAGAGAAAACAATTACATTATCTCTTTCTTTGCTTTCATATACTTTTAAATTTTTATCCATTCCAAAACTCCTTTCCATTCCCTTTCAAAGTTCTGGATAGGCTTATTTTTCAATGAAAATGCTAACTTTTCTGTCTCTACCATATCCAGAACTTTTAATTTCCACTCTCCTAAATCAATATCTTTCTTATCTTTCCAATGTTGCGCGTATGTCAACCTTGCAGCTGTTATCAAATATAACAATATCTTCTGATGACTTCTAATCTCCCTTTGTTGTCCTAACATATTTTACAAATAAAATTCCGGTATCATTTCAAAGTTCATTTTACAGATTCTTTGAATTTCATCATGTATGCCTGAAAGAGATTAAATGGTTTTTTCTGGCACACCCTGGAAAAACAGCAAACTTTGCAGGCCGAAACCAGCTAGGCAAATATAATCCTGAGGGTTGCCATAATATATATAGGATAGTTGACACCTGGCTTGATAACAGTGTGAAAAGGATTCACAGGCTAAATATGAGTCAACAGTATAAGGTGGTGGTCAAAAAAAGCCAATGCAATTCTAGGCTGTATCAACAGGAATATAGCATCCACATAGAGCAGGGGTGGGCAACTCTGGAAGATTGAGGTGGTCACATTAGACCTCCCAGAGACCTAAAAGGGCTATACTCCTCACACCAAAGTCAACCAAGTAATCTGAATATGGGAACATGTTTTCAGCCATTCCTGAGTCCCTAGAAGGCATTTGGGATGCATTTTGAGGAAAAAAATATGGAAAATTGTGCAAAACTTCATTTTCATTCCTAGAGGATCCAGTGGGGGTCCAAATGTGGTGGAAATGCCCTAAATACATCCTGGGGGTTGTTTGGAGGCAATTTTATAGCAGAAGGAGGCCCTGGGAGCACAAAAATGGCCTGGGGGCTTCATGTGACTCATAGGCCAAACTTGGCCCATCCCTGAGATAGAGGCAAGTAATATAACCATGTTATTTTGCTCTACTTTAAACTCACGGAAGTATACAAATTGGCACATGGTCAGATAGGGCGACCAGAATGGCAAAATTTCTGGAAACCAAGCCTTATAAGGGACAACTTAGAAAGCTGAGCATGTTTTACTTGGAGAAAAGAAAATGGAGAGGTGGTATGATAAACTTCTTTATATACTTGAAGGGATGTCAATTAGAAGATGGAATGACCATCTTTTCCACTGCTCCAGAGACTAAAACACAAACCAATGGATTCAAATTACAAGGAAGAAGATACTGAGTGGAACATTAGGAAGAACTTCCTGGTAATGAGATCTGGTTGACCATGGAATGGAAGGCATTGGAAGATAGTAAATTCTCTTTCTTTGCCAGTATTTAAACAAAGTTTTCTTTAGGATTGCTTTAGTTGTATATTTCCACATGGCTGAGGGTTGGACTAGATCAGCCTTTCTCAATGGAGCCCAAGGAGGTCCTGGCACATTTGAAGGGGGTCATAGACTGAAAACTGTGTGAAGGGGGAGCAGAGGTTTATGGGGGCCCTGGTAACTGAATCAACAAAATACCCAAGTAGCAACTTTAATTGGCATCAATAGTCTCCCTCTTATTTATAATATCTTTCCAACACACCATTTGACAGTTTTCTTGAAAAAACTCAACAATAGAACTAATATCATGACAAGAGGTGAGGTTAATTTCATACAGTTTTTTTTAAAGTTTTGTCCAGTATGTCAGAATGTTCAAATTTTCCTAGTGTTCAATAAGAAATTATTTTTCTGTCTATCTGTGTTGTATTCTTATTTGACAGGGGGCCCTGGAAGCTCAGAAGAGCTCCTAAGGGAGCCATGGCCAAAAAACAGTTGAGATTGGTTAGACTAGATGACCCTTGTGGTTCTTGCCACCTCTATGATTGTCTGATTCTCTGTATACAGCTCAACAAGTATTCCATTTGTCTGTCCGGGCTTTTTCCCAAGTCTCCTACAAAATCTCGGCAAGTGATCAAAAGGAGCGGGGCTGCACTGAAACATTTGCAAGAAATTTGTATTTTACGTATTTCTGAAAGTTCCAGGGTGTTGGAATACAATGGCTATAAACAAAATGAATTAAAATGCATATGCTACTGCTAGCAAACAGAAAGAAATTTTGTCAGATTGAAAAGTCTTGATGAAAGAAGGCCTCTCAAGTCTCTTGGTGAGAAAGTGTGTATCTCACCATACATTTGCCAAGCTTACATCATATTTCCAAAGGACAAAACAATGTGCATATTGCTTTACTTGCATACCACCCTGATATCTCACACCAGAGAGAATGTGTGTATTTGCCTTCAAGCTGCTGGCCATCTTCTGTTGACCCCATGAATTTCAGGGCAGAATTTAATTTTTTTTAATAAATGAATTAATATGCATATCTAGATGATCTAGTCTATTCTGAGTTGTTTCTTTTGAAACTGACCAAAGAAAGAAGAAACAGACTGAAAGACCTTTGGGCCCAGCTCTATCATCTGACGGCCAATGCTGCTGGAGAGCAGCAGCTGAAGTTACCAATTCAGGATCATCACAGCTTCTGAGGTTTATGGGCCAAAACCTGAAGCCTAGGAATGCCCCCACAAGGGCCATCCAGTCCATGCAGAAATATACAATCAAAGCACTCCCGACAGACAGCCATTAAACCTCTGTTTAAAAATCTTCTTAAGCATTATAAATTAAGTACCAGATGCAGTCATCCACAGTGTCTTTCAAACATATAGATACACATGTTTTCCCTGCTTCAGTGCAGAGCAGAGTGCAGGGTGAGTCCTGATGTCACAATGATTGGGAGGGAAGCAGGAAGCTAATTAAGCAGCGGAAAGAGAGAGGGAGAAGGAGAGAGAGAAGAGTCTTTGCAAGTTGTAGCAGCAAATCTATTTAGCCTTGCAAAACTGTAGCAAGCTGCTGCTGCTGTAGTAGCCAAGCTGAAGATTTTCATCCAGTCCTTTCTTCTTCACTAGAGCTAAGCCCAGCAAAACTGGAGAACATGCAACCTTGCCTCCTGCCTGAAGAAGGCCCACAAGAACTGAAGACTCAGAGCCAGGCCCTGAGATCTGGCAACACTAGTAGCAGCAGAAGAATCTTTTCTCCAAAGCTCCAACATCCATTCTCTGAATTTCTCAGCAGACAGCCTAACCTGCATTCCCTAAACTAGCCTACTGCCTTCAGCCCTACTAGAAGATGCTGTCCTATAGGCAGCGTGGAGATTAACATTCAACTGATTTCTATACATGGAATGGAAGGAGGCCCCAATTTGTCTTCTGCCTCAAACTTCAAATTGTCTTGAGCTTGCACTGTCCAGCTCACACCCTTCAAATAAGCACACTCATTGTAGATTTTCACTGACCAACCACCTTGAAGATTAGCCAATTAGTCAAGGTTATAGAAGGCAATACTTTTGAAAATGCCAACAACACGAAAAACGAGGAGGATAATTGAGAGAATGAGGGACACAACTCTTTCTTAGGGTTAATCCTGACAAATTAGATTAATGGTCTTGTCTGAAAATAAATGGGCCATGACTAGCAATATGTTACACCAAGGAGGAATTTTGGTCAGAATCATGCATTACAGTCATGCATGGACTCTACTAACATTAGTGATTGTTATAAAATAAATTTTTAAATGAGAATGGCCTGTATACATTCATAGTCACACAGGCCTCACTTCAACACAGCTCAGTTGAAGAATCTGAATTTTCAGTCTACAGTTAATTTTAAAATAACCTTCCCTCCCCCCCATGTCCCACTGGAATTTTAGGGTCCTCAGAGGGTCAAACTAGACAATGGCCCTTTTTACACAGCATCTGCCATTCATAAGAGGGCCTGGAGCCTTGCACGATTGCGAGGAGCGATCTGCATGATGCCCTCACAATCACGCAGGGCTCCAGGGGCCGGCAGGCAATGATCGCACACCTTTGCATTTTTGGCTTTAAGCCGAAAATGCTGTGTGATCACGCATTGCTACGGGCCCTGCGCACACTTACCTGGCATGTGGAGCCTCAGGAGCTGGGCCAGTCATGCTTCCTGTCTCAGTGCAGCCTGGGAAGGTCCCAGGCTGCACTGCAAAAGGAAGAGGTGGGGCTCTTGCACGAGCAGGAAGCTCGTGTGGAGCTGAAGAAACCTGGACGTGAGGGCCTCTTATAAGAGGCTGCTTGCATGAGTACTGCACCCCAACACTGAGAAAAGGTAGGATGCAGAAAAAGCCTATGTTTTTTGGCACGTATTTTGAAGAGGTCCTTTCTCAAATGGTGAAAGACATCTGTTTGTCACAGTACATGCTTTGCCTCACCTTGTGTTTTGTGTGCTTTGTTTTGTGACTGCTCATTGGAAGCTAAATGCGGGCTTGATTGGCAAGACTAGTTATTGGGGTACATATCTCTTAAGGGTGTTCTGCTGTGGGTGGAAAAGAACATTAATCACAGGAAGCATGCATTTCTTTTATCATCTAGTCTGACTTACAAAATAATCAACCAGTGTGATAGAACTTGCAAATATAGGCAGTATAAACCAGAGAGATGTCTGAATGTCTAACTTCCAGCTGTCTTATACCTTTGCTTGGGACATTCACCAAAACTGCAACCTTTCTTTCAGAAATGATGATCAGCTTCACCAAAATTCACCAAAATCTCAACCTATCTTTCAGAAATGATGAAGAACTTAATTTTATCATATCTTAATTTTACCATCTCACAATCCTGGTAGCACCTTTGCCAGGAAAGGAGTACAATGGGAACATTCCCCTCTGCACCAGGCTGGCTCCCTGCGGAAGGGAGTGCAAGCGACACACGCCTGCCTTCCGCAGTGCAGCTGGCTCTTTCCTATGCTGCGCTGAGGAAAGCAGCACTTCCACCACACTTCCTGTTCTTCCACATGGCTGTGAAGGACAGGAGCATGAGATCACAGGTGCTTAACAGATTTATTCTGTGATTAATAGATTTGTTCTGTTAAGCAAATACCCTGTGATCACTATGCGTGGGGGGCGGGATGGCAGGGGGACCACAACTACATCATGCAAAAGCACAACCCATGGACTACTACCATTGCATCCCTAACCCGGGACTGTGATGCCATGAGGAAATGGCCTTAGTAGAGGATATAGTATCTTAGCCATTATCCTTTTGTTTATCCTGAATCTACTACCTATTATTCTTCACTTCGGGATGAACTCAGGTTTCCAATACCACAATAGATGGTGATATGTGCAAAAGTGCAATTCTGTCCCATCAGAGTATCCAAAACTGCCTCACTACCACTATTGTGGAGGGAAGACAGAAACCCCATCAACCATCTCAGTGCAACCAAAATGTTATTTCAGATGTGAATACACTGAAAAATTCCCAACACCTGCCTGTATCAGCATCTCAAGCCACCTGCTGTGAATTTTCTATAATTAACCTAAAAACTGCCAGAATGTAAAGTAAAAAGTGTCAAAGCCCTGCCATGATGTGCAGTTAAAATGATTTGCTAATTAAATCTGATCTTCTTTATATTTACCCAAAAAAAATCTGTCTAGGAAAATTTGATTTCTACACCTGGGACAAAGCAATCTATTCCTTTATTTGTAAGACTTCAATGACAATTTTGAAGGGTTTTTATTTATTTATATAGACACTACCATTTTATTTCTAACAACATCTGACTCCTAACCTCACCCACTATTTATTTTTAGGAAGCCATTCTTTTTCTTCTCTTGAGTCAAAAGGATATATCATGTTGTCATTTGACTCTACTGAAGAAAGTCAAGGGAAAAAGTGCAAAAGTAGGTTTACTGTTGAACATTAAGAAAACAAAAATAATGACCACAGATTATTCACATAAAGTAGATGAAGAAATAATTAAAGATTTCACACACTGTGGCTCAGGCATCAATTTCTTGACTTTAATCAAGAAATCAGTAGATGACTAGGACTTTGAAGGGCATCTATGAAGGAACTAGACAAAAGCTTCAAATATAAAGATGGATAATTGACTGAAGTCAAGATTCTCCATGCCATTGTATTTCTGATTTCTATGTATGGTTGTCTAAGCTAGACAGGAAGAAATCTGAAACAATGTCAACTCATTTGAAATGTGGTTCTACAGGAGATACCACAGGCTGCTCAAAAGACATATAAATAGGTCCAAGAAGAAATCAAGCCTGAATGTTTTTTAGAAGCCAGGATGACTAAATTCACACTGCTGTACTTTGGACATATCATGAGAAGATATTCTGGTTGTTGTTGTTGTTGTTTGCCTTCAGGTCATTACTGACTTATGGCAACTCTACAGTGAACCTAACATGAGGTTTTCTGGGACTGAGCACATATGACATGCCCATGACTCATTTGGAAACACAATAATGCTTGATAAGGTAGATGGCAGTAGAAAAAGAGGAAGGTCACACATGGATAGACATAGTTAAGGAAGATATAGCCCTGAGTTTGTAAGAATGGAACAGGGCAGGTGATCACAGGATGACTTGGAGGTCTCCAACACACAAGGTCACCCTTGCCCCAAGTCAGTCTGATGGCAATTAACAACAACTTTCCATTTTCAGAAGAAGGAGTCTCTTGATAATTTTCTTCTTTTTATTAATTTCTTTGATTGACCTGCATCTTACTGTCAATTCTATACAAAGTAAGCTCATTGAATCAGTGAGATTTACCTATGTGTTGACTCACAATTCCACACCTGAGTGAGTTAGTCTACACGGTTTGGTACTAACCAAAAGGATTCCAGCCTCCCCCAGTGTGTGTGTGTGTATTTGTCTCCATACTGTGTTTACTCTGTTTCTCTGCTGGCTGGAACAGAAACCATAAGATCTTGAATTTCTCTTTTCTCTCAAGAACTGCAGCAGGCTTCATAAACTTTGACAAGCTGAAAATTTTTCTTGCAATCTCCTATGGAGAAGCTTTGGAGTGTGAGGAAACACAGCCTGTCCATGGGAGGCATTGTGGCATTCTTGATATTAGTCCAATGTCTACAATAATGGATGAAAATCCATTTTTAATAGTGGCTTGACATTTGAGAAACTGCTATTTATCGCCACCAATTGCCTCACCAAAGCTTTCAGCTGATGGACACTCAGCAAATAGCATCCAGAAACAAAGTCAATAGCACCACAAGGGTCATTACAGAAAGGGAGATGTGATAGATTGGAAAGTCCCCCACTGTAAATGCTATTTTGTCTTGAAGGAGGTCAAAGGATGGTCCTTGTTTTAGATTTGTATTTCTCCGCTGATGAAATGAGAAGTGTGTTTGTATTCATCACTTCCTTATGCATCTTTAGTGGGCATGACAAGTTGGGGAAAGCCAGTAAATATTACAAGAGCTCCAGATTATGCTGCATGTATCACTGGCCAGTATTCAGTACTGCAGTTGCAGATTTTTGACCCTGAGTTATGAATCAATAACTGAACTATATTCACTAATGCTATATAGCTGGGACTAACCAATAGGATTCTAGTCAACAAATACAAATTTCCTCATGCTCCCTGACAAAGGGCATATCCATAGCCAAGAAACCTGAATATGTGCCAACTCTAAGGTGTTTGGTTCTTCATACACACCCCATTTGTACTTTCTTTCTTTGTTTGTTTTTTGTTTTGTTTTTTTGTTTTGTTTTTTGAGGGGAGAGGAGCATTGTCTCATGAAAAACAAGTTCTGTTGGGGGGTGCATGGATTAAATTTTGGGGGGTGCATGGATTAAATTTTTGCCAAGAGATCCTCAAAAGTCTAAAAAATCATAGAGAAATACATGGAGACTGGAATTCACAATCACAGTTATAAATGTGTGACCTAGGCCATTTCCCACTAACCTGTTATAGCACTATTATTCCACTCCCAACATCCTATGGAATCCTGGGGTTTGCAGTTTAGGGAGGGGCCTCAGAGGCCCTTCCCTAAACTGCAAACTCCAGGATTCCATAGGATGTTGAAAGTGGAATAATAGCGCTATAACAGGCTAGTGCGGAAATGGCCCTAGAGTTATGCATTCATAAAAGATTCATATTCATGATCCCTACATATTTCGTAGTGTAGAAAATATGTGGGGTTCATAAAAATACCCCAGTCCTGACTTACCAAGCAGCAGCCTCTGAAAGCAATGGGGGGTCGGTTTTCCTGTTGATCAGAATACAGCAGACTGATGTTCCCAGTTCCCTTCGGCCAGCAGTGTCTATTGCAAAGCAGACACAAAGGAGATCAGTGGCGGGAAGTGGTGGGAATGTCAGTCTGTTGCATCCCAATCAACAGGAGTACAGACCTCCCTTACCCACAGCAGCAACTGCCTGGTAGATCAGCATTGGGAGTGGATCAAGCTGCGAGACGCAACTTAGCTATGTAACCAAGGCAGTTACTTAGCTAAGTAGTTGGTCTAGAATTCCAACCAAAAAAGTCACGTAACAGGAACAGCACTTCCAAAAATGTGAGACTGAAATAAATATCTACATCCTTGTACCTCACACTAGAAAGAGATCACTAAAACAGTGAGATGTATCCAGACCTCCCGTACGTAGAATAAATAAGTAATTTACGCTCTGTAGATTTCAATTTGCTCTAAGACTTTGGATTCAACTCATTGATTCTGTACTGAATGCAAAGCAACTGTACTAGAAAAGAAAATATAATATATCTACAGTCTGTTGCATTGACTAGGTTTATTAGTTATATATGAATATATGCATACAGAGAGAGAGAGAAAGGCAGAGCAAGGGATGGGAGGACAGACAGTTCTATTGGAAAACAATTACTTTAACATGGTATGAGGCAGAAAATAAAGTACATGGTCAAAGAGCACATTTGTTTAGATGGCTTGTGGGTAACAGAGTATGTATAGGAATTAAAAGAACAATATTTTGGCTGAGAGACCTAATGTCCTTTGCAAAGATAAAATCTAAAAATAAGAACCACTTTGTGTCAAAAATCAATAAAAGACTGTTTGAATATCATTGCAAAACTAAGTAAAAATTTTATGATGAAATAGATGAAAGATCTAAGTCATTTGTGGAAGGAAAATATATAGAAATGCAATACCAGTCTTTCATTATGCACTGATATTAAGAGACAATTAGTATAAGGTAATAACCAGAAGATAGATTACATCTCAAAACCTGCACAAAATAACGGCTATTTAAGATCCTTAATGTACAAAATATAAAATAAATGTAGGAACATTCAATCGTTTATGATGGACTTTGTTACCCTGTAAACTGAGGGTCCCATTAAGGACACCCAAATACCAGACCAAATAAGCAAAAGTTGGGGAAATTAGCTTGAGCACACTCGTGGCTAACGAGAGGCAGGGCAACGCAGCGAGATCTTTTATCCTATGTATACCGGTTCAGGTCAGTGAGGAGGCAAGCAGTTCAAACAATAGCAATATTTATTAAGCAAGAAAAATAATAAAAACACAAGCACACTCTTAACTACGAAAGGAAAAGAGAGAAAGAGGTTGGGGGGAAATAAACCATACGCCACCTGTCCGAAGTCCTGGAGCAGCCAAATGGAAGATGAGAAACCCGGCGTGGAGACCGAGGGGAATCTGGAGGGCCAAGCGGCAGCAAGGTGGTCCGGCAAGAGTTCCGGACGGGTTGAGTGATTTCAGCTCAGTGATCCAACGCAAGTTCCGTTGGCTCAAGTGATTTCAGCAGGGCCCAGCGAGAGTTCCGAAGAGCTCTCAAGAACAAGGCATTTTTATAGGGTGAAGGACGACCGCAGGCTAGTCTAGGTTTGAATGAGAACAATGAGTTTTTGGACTGGAGACAAAGCCTCCGAAAGGTCAGAATTTACATGATTGAATTGTGAACCGAATTGACAATGGTGTAGCCGGTATGTAGATGGGCTAGCCCAGCCATTAAGTGGCTAGCGCGCTAGGGTGTCCTCTCAGGCAGAGAGTCCGTTTTGTTTTACTTTGCATTTTTGATTGGGGTGTTTGTATCAGCGTTCTCCCCTAAAGCGGAACTGGCTATCTATGGAATTTTGAATGACCATGCCTAGCTCAGCACTTGTCCGGCGAGGCTTTTTCCAAACACGTGGCTGAGGGCAGAGTAAGACTGAATTATGATATCAAAATGATATCTATATGTCACTAAAACTAGGCCAGTTTGCGGTGGTAACAACTTGACTGGTTACTAAGGAGTAATTGGTCTGATTTTAATGGTGCAGTTAGTATAAAAGAATTCAAATGCAGGGATGGAAAGAATATTGAAAATATTCAGAAAATAGTTGTTGTTGTTTTCTAAAAAAAGCATGTATTCTGAGTGTTGACAAACCCTGATGAGAAGAATCCTGGATTGACAAGAATCTTTGCAGTTTGAGACTTATTCTATGGAAAAATTGCAAGTGATTGCACTGAAAACAGCATTTATTGGGCAGGGAACAGCATTTTCTGCATGGGAAATAATAGTTCAGCACAGAAATAATTCCTACACAGAAAATGCTGTTTTCTGTGCAGAAAATGTTGTAATTGAGGATTTTTTTTTCTGCATAAAATTTGCACATGGTAGAAAGTAACATTTTCTGCATAGAAAACAGCATTTTCTGTACAAGAACCTGTACTTTTTGTGCAGGATTAGTGTGCCTGTGTTGAAATATTATTTCCCATGAAGAAAATGTTCCTTTCAGCACAAAGGAACCATACACTGAATTATGAATAGCCTTCAAAACTGTGGTTTTTTCAAGACCTTCTCACACTGGGGAGAAAAATTGATGGAATTACTCATTGCTTCCTTTGAGAATAAACTTAATGAAGAATTACATCCCTAGGCGAATGTATGGGACATTAGAACTGCTTGTATTTTTATTTTGCTTGCTAATCTCTTTAGAAAGCATGTTTAAATGAAAAAGAGCACTATTTTTAATATGCTTTTGGCTGGAATGAGCCTGGATGTTTCTCTGCAGTAAAGACAGACTGTCCTAGTGGCCAGAACAGCTGGAAAGATCTTTATTAGTACCACTACAACTCTCTAGCATTTCCCTCTTGCTGATGTCAGCCTTCTCTAGAGGCGAGAGGAGAGAGCCAGCTGTGAACCATATACCCCAGCGAGAAGACGTTCTCAAGACCTCCCAACTATATCTAAACCTCAAGATGCAGCAAGGATTGTGGCAGAAGTGATTGCTTAATATTCTACAAAAAGTTATGTAGTGTTAATCACTTGTGGGGTTATGCAATGATTTTGCTATGCAACTTTTGCGTTGAATGATAAGGTTGCACAGCTGAATGCACACCCAGATGTGCAATTGAATGTACAACACCGTTTACGTCTACATGCATGGCATCAGCATAGAAAATGGCATCACATGCATGGCTCCACTTACACAGCTTTGAACTGAAGGAAGACATTCTGCATTCAGGCAAAAATGTTCAAAGACTTATGAAGAAGAACGCATGCATGCATTAAGATGGCAATCAGATTCCTACTAGCATGAGTTTTTTGCCCTGTTAATTTTCATTTTCTTTGTTACTTGCTGGATATCAACCTGAAGGTATCTCCTTGCAATACTTGTCTTTATTCAATGGTGTTTGCTTTATTTGAATTCACTGCTATGTTATGTAAAATACTGTCTCTTGCCAAATTCCACACATTTCAATAAAGTGATGATTAGTGTAAGCCTCTCTGAGCATCATCCATTCCAGTGTAAGGAACAGAGTTGGCCCTACTATTTGGGAGAATGAAGCAGCTGCCTCAACTGACAAAAGCCGTGTGTTATGGAGGCAGTACAAGCAACATCATAGTGCCAATGTGCCAATGTGATATAGGAGTTTGAGCACTGGATTATGACCCTGGAGATCAGGATTCAACTCACAATTTGGCCATGGAAACCCACTGGGTGACCTTGGGCACATCACATAGGCCATTTCCGCACTAGACTGTTATAGCACTATGATTCCACTTTCAACATCCTATGGAATCCTGGGGTTTGCAGTTTCAGGTGGGACTAGCTGGCCCCTCTTGAAACTGCAAACCCCAGGATTCCATAGGATGTTGAAAGTGGAATCATAGCGCTATAACAGTCTAGTGCAGAAATGGCTACAGTCTTGGCCCTTCAGACCCCTGCCTTAGGGTTGCCATAACTTGAAAACAATTTGAAGGCACACAATAACAATAAAGAGCAACAGCCAAGTGTCTGAAGAGTAAAACTGTAGTGAAGAGCACAGCTGTGCATTCAGGAAACCTGCCTGGATTGCCATAAACCAATCTACCATAAACCACCCTGTCAGGTGAGGCGAAAGATGCTGCCTTTTCAGTGAGCAGGGAATGGATGTCAGAGGAACATAACATCTTGGGTCCTGAAGAAACAGCATAGAACTAAACTAAACATCAGATGGTGAGAGAGGCACTCATAATAGAAAAATGCAATACTTTATATCCTACCCACTATCAGAAGATCTGAGAGTGGTGTAAAAATAAGATCAATATAAACAGGTCAGAACAATGGAAAGCAATAAAAATAATTTAAATAAACTTTAAAAAATAAAACATTAACAAATTAGGTTTAAAGCATTAAAACAATGTTGAATCAGATGCAAAACATTTTGAATAAAATTAGGCCCAAAGCTATGTTTTCACTTGGTGCCTAAGTTAAGCCAGAGTTGGTGCCAATAGGGCCTCCAAGGGGAGACTGTTCCACAATTGGGGTGCCACAGCTAAGAAGGCCCTTTTCCATGTGCTCACACAGTGTGTGGATCTAACCACTGAAACACGAAGGAGTATCTTCCCCAAAATTGATCTCAGTCTTTGGACAAGCAGATATAGGAAGAAGCATTCTCTCAAACATCAAGATCCCAAGCTGTTTAGGGTTTTATATGTCACCACAAGCAATTTGAATTCAGACTGGAGGTATATTGGAAGTCAGTGCAATTCTTTTAAGACTGGTATTATGTGATAGTTATATGGTATTCCAATCAACAAGCAAACTACTGTTTTTTGTACTATCTGCAGCTTCAGAGTAATCTTCAAGGGCAGCAGCATGTAGAATGTATTACCGTAGTCTAATCAGGAAATTATAGTACGTGAACAATTGTGACTAAGTTATCTCTATCCAAGAAAGGCTGCAGCTGGGGCCTCAGTTGAAAATGATGCAAAAGTCTCTGGGCTGCACTATCCATGTGGGCCTGCAGTGACAAATATGGATCCAGGAGTTACTCACTTGCTCCCTTGGGGGAATTCGTCACCATCCAGGACAGACTGTTTACCCAGTTTCTGAGAACCACCAAGTCCCAAGACCCTCATCTTACCAGGATTCACCTTCAGTTTATTGGCTCTCAGACAGCTCATTATAGCCTCCAGGTACTTATTCATCACTTGAACAGCTTCAGCTGACTCTGGTGAAGACAAGGATTATTGCTGAATGTCATCAGCATAGCAATGGCACCCAGCTTCAAAGCTCCTAATGACTTAATTCACTGGCTTTGCATAAATACTAAATAACATGGGGGATAAGTTAGAATCCTGTGGTATCCCACTGTCATAACTCACCCTCTGGAGTTGGAAGATTCAGACAGAGAATCAGAGTGCTAAGAATTCCAGGAATTTGCAGCTCCTGATTTGGATGGTGTCTCTGAGTTGGAGGAGCTGGTGACTGAGGCAGAGGGGGTCCCTGCTCTCCAGCAGGATGCTGAAGAAGTGGTGCCATCATTTGCTGAGTGTAGGAGAGATAAGGAGAAGCTACTTCAGTCCCAGAGGCTTCTAAGTTGGAGATACTGACCAATTAAGCACCTAGTGCCTTGAGGCAGCTGTCTATAAATCTCTCAGCAACTCCCTGGAAGCTTTGTTGCTTACAACCATTTATCTTGATGACTGGCAGTACTTTTTGGTAATCATCTTCTCTGGACTTAGGGCTGGCTACTATTTACAACTCTACTTTTCACTGGCTTTGTTTATTTGGACTACTGACTGACTATATGACTTCTGGATGGCTAACAACCACCCTCTTGCTTTTCCCTTCATCCAACTCGATAACCTGTGACTGACCGGAACTGGCTTAACTGCCTGACAGCTCTTGCATTCCAAACACCTACTTCCTAGGACATTTGCTGACTGGCGCATATGCCACCCACAGCTTAATAGCCATGGGGATGAACAGGAATTCTCTCAGTGCTATCATACCCTCCAATGTTTCATAGATGAACATTGGGATATGTGTGGCCAGGTAATATCCGAGTGTCTAAGTGCCTGAGGTAGTGTCACCCGAGAGCATTGTGGGAAATTCAAATAGTGCTCTGGAGGGATGTTATTATACTCTGTAATATTAAAGTGGTCACCTACAGCCACTACCACTAGATACAAAGGAAGCGGCCTTATAGTGGGAGATAGACCATTGGTTCATCTCAAATAATATTGTCAACAGTAATTGGCAGAAATGGCTTTCCAGGTTTTCAAGCACGATTCCATCTGAGCCCTACTGGGAGATCCCTGGTATTCCCTGTTAGTCTCCCATCCAAGTGCCAACTATAGCCAGTTCTGGTTAGCTACTGAATTCAGAATAGTCTGGATGTGTTCAAAGTAGAAGATGTTTAAATAATCCCACATATGAGATCCAAGGATATTGTGCAAATACTGAGCAGTTCTGCGGAGTTATTGGAACACAAGCAACTCCTAGGAATTTCCCAGTGATGTTTCCTGCTCTCTATCAGCAGCTGCAAGCAAAGTTGGTAATAGTTTTGTTAGCAAATTACCAGTTATCATTTTGCAATCTGAGTTCACAGTAAATCCAGAGTGACAATCCAATGGCAAAGTTCATACACAAGGCGAAAGTCAAGGTTTCTAGGAGCAGGAGCAAGGAATCTGAATGTAAGCTAGGCTGCTTCCACCAATAGGAACAGTTGACTCTTAACAGCTTCCTCTCATTCTGGTCCCTCTTTATATAGGCTGAGAGCCTTCCCCAGCTGTTTGCCTAAACAATGAGTCCTTGCTATATAAACACTATGAGACTCCTGGGCTCTCCCTTTTCCACCTACACTGGCTGCTGTAAGTATTGTCCTTCCTATGCCTCTGTGTTGTGGCTTTTGGGAAGGATTCTGTCTGGGTCCTGGGATGACATGACATGCTGATGCCCAATCTGTATGTATATATAGGGTCATACTTTCACATGAAAAACAGGAAGACTATTCCTTCCATGCTAGAAGTCCAATTCTGTCCCTGTTCCAAAAGCTCCTCTTGTTAAGCTGATACTCTCATGGGGGTTCATGACCATGCTCCATTCTGCAGAAGATGACCACTTCTTGCCTTGTCATCCTTCGCCCTTTTCCCTTTCCCTCCCCTTCTTATTTTTTTACAATGTTTACCTCTCCTCCTTTCATATCAAGAGACTCTTGATCTCCTTGCCAGCAGTCTTTCATCTATAGTTTGGATGACTGTCTTTTTCTTCTATTGTGAGTTGCTGAATGGAGAGGAGGGTCTCCAGCTCAAGACAAAAATAAGTGTTTGAAATCCATTTGGGCTTTTAAACAAAATGAAGTGAAAAAAATCAAAGCTGTTTTTTAAAAGCAAAAATCTTTTTCTATATGTGCACATACCTTCAATTTGGAGCATGCTTTTATTTTGAGTCTCTTCTATTAGCCACACGGGCCTGCAACAGAGAATGGGGTAGCGCTTAAACGCTGGCACTTGAAAAAGCCTGCTTGTATTCCTAGAGAGAGCGTGTAGGCTTTTGACTTCTGTTTTCTTCTTTCTCCCCCATTTCTCGGTGCTGTGCCTTTTGACTATTTATATCCTGTCCTTTTTAAACAAGGATTCAAGGGCTAGATGAGTAACTCTTTGTACCAGATTGAACCAACGGGGAAGAAAAAACCCAGCTACGAGCTATTTCAAATCTACTGCTTCCTCCTCTGGCTTTTCAGAGCTGTTCAAAAGGTTCAGCAGCATTTCTTTCCCTGATAAGCTTCAAACAGAAAGTGACAAGCCCCCTTTTTACCTATTCTTTCCTTGGCAGGGATGATCAACAAGCGGCCCTCTGCAGAAAGCACATCTTCATGCTTTTCTCTGCCCTACTGCCTCTGGTCGGAATATTCCCAATGTTGATCTTTAATCCTGAGTTTGCAACTTCACAATGCACCATTTTGAAACTAGAATAGCAAAGTGATGCAAAAACGTGTGCTGGATATAAGGCATTGTAAGGCAAAGAACACAAGAGTCTGTAACTTTTATGCAGTTGTCTAATAGATGCAGGAGAAGAAAGCTGTGCTACAAAATAATAAAAATGTGCCACTTTTCCAAATGCATTATTTAAATATTTTTATCCCACCCTCTAATCAGGGTGGTGTGCAATTAAAACAATGCAAACAACTTAAGCCAATCCTGGATAAAAGCTACAAAGTAATTTAAATAGGATAAAAGCATACTTGATAGATCACCAAATTAAAACAGCAGAATAGGCAGATGTTGTTGTTGTTGTTGTTGTTGTATGCCTTCAAGTCATTTCTGACTTATGGTAACCCTAAGGTGAATCTATCACAGGATTTTCTGGGGCTGAGAGTGTGTGACACGCCCAAGGTCACCCAGTGGGTTTCATGGCCAAATGGGTAATCATACTCCAGGGTCATAATCCAATGCTCAAAACACTACACCACCCTGGGTCTCCAGGATGGATTAAAAAAATTATAAACCCCTAACTCTTGAACAAAAAGCTATGTATTAACATGGTACCTAAATGAAGCCAGCACTGATGCATCATGAGGCCTTGAAGAGCATGAAACAGGAGAAAAGACCCTCTCTTATACCCCATGTGATGTACCATTCCCACTAATGAGATATAAAGAAGAGTCCCTCAACTAGATCTCAGTCCTTGGGCAGGTACACACAGGGAGAGGCACTCTTTCAGGCATCAGGGACGCAAGCCCTTTAGGCTTTGAAGATCACCACCAGCACCTTGAAAAAAAGATTAAAACAGTACGAGGCATTCTTAAAAGCCCTTTCTTCATGAACAGTTCCCAAAGGTACATAGGGGGAAAAATAATAAAAGCAGAATACAGTGGCTAAGCTTGGAGTGTGTAGAGGGGAGGCAGGAGAGGCGAGGCTATAGTGCGAACGGCGTGGCCACTGTGCAGGGGGCATGGCTACAGGCCGGGACGCCCCAGAAACATCGTCGCCCAGGGCAAATCACCCCTCCTGCCCCAATGGTCCTATGCTACTGGAAGAATACGCTTCAGGAAAGACACTACAAAGGTGTATAATATATTCCAGAAAGAGTGTTCTAGATCCCGGGAGAAGCCACTGAAAGTGCTCTCTCTCCAGTTCCCAGCAGGTGAATGTATGATTTTTTTCTACATAAGAAAGTATTTAGATATGATTTCCTCATAGACACAGAGGAAGGGGGAGAGAGAGAGAGAGAGGCAGAGATGGCACAGACTGGTGTACCCTGCCATTGCAATCTATTCCATGTATAGGAAAGGAAAGAGAAGAGAAGTCAGACTGGTGCATAATGGAGAGATGAAGGATAAGAACAGCAGAGGGAGAGATGAAATTTGCCTCCTTTTCTCAGCTGTATCTCACTCTCTATATAAGTTCTTGCTGCTTTGGTATCTTAAAGCAACTCAAGGAATGGGAGATGAAAAAGCTTTGGGGATATTCACTGCCCTATTACTTAATACAATAATAAACACAGTGATCCTGACCAAATTAAAAAAAAAAAACTCTGGCAACTCAAGTAACATTCTGGAGAGAAATCTTTTGAGAATTAATGAATTCTCTGGGACTTTTTCTTCATCTGAGACCTCCACACCTATGCAAACCAGCTTTATACTACCTGGCCCTTTCCGCAACTCACCTTTTTGCAGAGCGGGGATGTAGGGATCGTACGAGCAGCCTCTTGTGAGAGGCTCTCACGTCCCCATTGCTTCAGCTCCGCAGCTGCTGCCTGCTCGCGAGCAGGTAGCGCAAGATCCCCTTCTCTTCCTTCCACAGTGCAGCCTGGGATTTTCCCAAGCTGCGCTGGGGCAAGAAATGCGAGTGCCACGGCTCTGGAGCTCTGCATGCATGGCAAGTGCGCACAGGACCCCAGAGCAATGTGTAATCGTGCACCATTTTCGTCTAAAGCCAAAAATGAAATAGTGCACAATCGGTGCCTGCAAGTGTTGTGTGAGTGAGTGCTTCATGTGGACAACTCTTCACAGTCGCGCGACGCTCCAGGGGCCCTTTCGCATGGCAAATGCCGTTCGAAAAGGGGCCATGTCTCTCCCTATGGATTCTATGGATTCCATCTTCAATGACAATTCTTGACTCATATCTACTTTTATTACTTTTTAGAAATTTCTTTCAATTTTTCATTTTGTTTATTCAGTCCCAGTTTATCTTTGCTCAAGAAGCTGTTTGTACCAACAGGCTCTATTTATACCTGTTGTGTTTCTCTTCAAAATTAATTGTTATTGATTATTTTAAAATGTTGGGAGGGAGAGTTTTCAGAAGAGAGCAAGTAGAGGAGAGAGAGCACTTTGGGGCAAGAAGGAACACTGGCTAAGAGAAAATACTGGGGGCCCTCCCACACTACACAATTGTAACACTGTGGTTCCACTTTAAATGCCATGGTTCTATGCAATGGAAACTTTAGGGCCATTTCTGCGTGAGACTGTTATAGCGCTATGATTCCACTTTCAACAAGGTTTGCAATTTAGAGAGGGGCCTTAAAATTCAATAAATTAGTGTTATGATGCAGGGGTGGAAAGGAATATTTAAAATTACACCAAAAAATGGTCAAAAGCATGTTTTCTCAGCATCGAGAAACCATGATGAGAAGAATCTGGACAGACAACAATTTTCACAGTTCAAGACTTATTCCCTTTTCGCACGTTACCCATTCGTGCGGCTGGGCGGGGCATCTCACGCGAAAAGCCTCAGCAGGAACGCTGCCGTTTCCCTGCTGCTTGAGTTCTGCAGCAGCTTCCTGGTCGCGCGAGCGCCGCGCAAACGCCCTGCCCCTTCCTACCTCAGCGCAACCTGGGAATTGCAGGCTAGCACTGAGGCAGGAAGCGCAACCGGCCCATCTCCCGATGCACCGCGCACCAGGTAAGTGCGCACAGGCCCCGGGAGCATTGTGTGACCGCACACCATTTTTTACTTTAAGCCGAAAATGTAAAGGTGAGTGCGTGGCCCGCATCAGGCCCTTGAGCGTCGCGTAAATGGGAGTGTGTCATGCAGACCGCTCCTCCCATTTACGCAACACTCAAGGGGCCCTCTTGCTTTAGAAACACTGTGTGAAAATGATGTTAGCCTGTGCAAAATTTGCATGTAGTTGTATGCTTAGAAAACCATGTTTTCTACTCAGAAAGCAGTATTTTCCACATAAGAAATAATATGAGCAGAAAATGAGGTTTTCTACACAAAACAATCATGGATGGGTTTTGTGCAGAATAAGTTCTGAGTTGAGAATAGGCTTTGAAAACTGTCACTTTTGAAGACATTCTTGTATGAGGAAGAAAATCATTAAAATTACTTGCTGCTTACTTGAAGAAGAAATGTAGTGAATAATTACAACCCTATTATGACGGTGGTAAGGGTGATGAACATGGTGGTGTGCAGAGATCTAATAAAGGCATGGAAATCAGAAGCAAAAATAGAAGAGTGAGTAGATGAGTAACGTGTAGATCTTTAAATAAAACCAGATGATTCAAAGACTTGAGACCCAAGGAGAAAATTTGGATGGGGAGAATTTCAGCCTAGTCTGTTTTCAACTTTTGGCTGACTATTGATTTGTGCAGCACTCCAACTCTGCAAGTGCCGATTGTTCTTTTATTTCGTTTAGTTTAACATTTTGGGGTCATGTTTCATCTTGAAATTCAGTCTGAGTCCAAGTTTTCTCATTATGTTAGCTAGATTCAGGTCACGACCCTCCTCTGATTGAAAATTATTTTAGACGTGTCCCGCACTTTCTCTCCCATGACTCCATGAAAGGAAAATTGCAGGGGAATAGTGTCTCTTTGCCTTTATTTAGACTGGATTGCTGAGGTGTGGAGCTGGGTTTTTCCCCACAATGTGGGAAGGGGATGGGGTGAAGGGGGAGAAGACCTCTAGCTGCTGCTTGGAAGTAAAACCAGACATAGCTCACTGTGACCACCAGGCATGCCAAAAAGTTTTGAGAAAGAAGAAATTTTAGCACAACCAGGTAATAAGCAACACCTGCTGATTTTCCTTTTTACATAAACATTGAAAATACAGGCGATGTCTCCAGTTTTCACTCTGGCGACCCTATTGCCCAGTTCCTGGGACCCTTTCTTTGGGGCCGTTTCCGCACTAGATTGTTATAGCACTACTATTCCACTTTCAACATCCTATGGAATCCTGGGGTTTGCAGTTTAGGGGTGAGCCTAAACCCCCTCCTTAAACTGCAAACCCCAGGATTCCATAGGATACTGAAAGTGGCATAATAGTGCTATAACAATCTAGGGCAGAAATAGCCCTGGTTTCTACTTTTGTGCATTTTTTTTTTTCATGCAGAGTGCTGGGGTAAAATATTGCCACCTCAGCCTACCAATATGGCATGCCCTCCAATATTTCAGAAGTTAAAACAAATTCAAATATTTTATATTTTATATTTAAATATTTTATATTTAATGATCTTTTAAATTTTCTAGTTAGTGATTTAATCTTCTTAATGCATCTCATTAGGTTTTTTATCATTCTATTTTGCTGCTTTTGTTTGCTTGTTTGTTATGCTGGTCACTGCCTGAAGTAAACATATGTGACCAAGCAACATCAGAATGTGGTCAAGAAAGAAAAAATTATTAATGAGGAAGGACACGCAAGCTAGGACAGCCTGTAACAGCAGATTGCTGTTGCCTGAGTCTACTGGGAAGGGCAGGTTTCTGTCCCTCCTCTCCCCCCACCCCCCTTGCCAGGTTATTTGAATGAAAACTACTATAGCACTTTGAACTCAGTTTGGAGCAATTGAAGTGAGATGAGGAGAAAGGGGGAAAATGGGAAGAAGAGGAGGGAAGCTGAGGCCTTTTAAAAGCAGCTGAAGCGTGGGACAACAGAGGAATAATCAGGACTCTCTCTACCAAATTGAGACAGTTGGAGGGCTGGAATGAGAAGCAATGATTTCCTTCGAGAAAGGAGTAAGGTTAACGTCCCTCCTGATCCATCCACCTCCTGAAATGGCAAGACAAAATTGGACCCCCAAGACTCCTAAGTGGTGGACCCCCTTCAAATATGATCAATTAGAAGTGTACTAAATTACAATTATTTTGCTATTGCTTTCATGGAACTCAGATTGTGAGCACCATCAGTTGGATGGTGATGACAATGGTTATTGTTTCAATGCAACATGCTGTGCTTGCATTGTTTTGTAAATACAGTAGCCCCTCCACGTTCACAAGGGCTTGGGGCACAAAACCCTCATGAAAGTTGAAAAACCATAAATAACTCCCCTCTCCCATGATCTTCCCCCATTCCCCTCAGGAGCCTTCTCCCTTCCATTCCTTTGCCTCTGGCCTGGCATTGGGAGGGGAGAAAAAAGACAAGCTAAAAGGCTTCCCGGTACTTTTTCCTCAGACAGAGAAGAGTTCTGGAGTTCTAATTGTTTCTGGTGGCCATCTTGAGAAAGGAGGAATAGGAGCAAAGAGAGCACCTGACCAATCAGCAGCCAATAAACAGCAGAATATGCAACCACATGGCAGAGAGACCATGCCTTCAGCAGTGCGGGGAGGGTTTGCTCACCCAAAAGGAAAAAAACATCCATTTTAAATACAAGCCTTGCAAGCTTGGGGTGAGGAATGCAAGGGAATGGGAGGAGAAACAGTGGAGAGGCAAGCACATGCCTCATGAATAATCAAATTCATGTAGGTCAAACCCAGGAATGTGGAGGGAGGACTGTGTACACCTACAAGTAGTGAAAATTAAGAACAACCCACTTTCCAATCTTAGTGCCTTCCATCTTAAAAACAGTTCTGAGGTCCCTGTTTCTTGCTCTGTCTCAAACAGTCCACAGTGTTGCTGAAGAAGGAAGCACACAACTGCATCTTTGTTTCTGGGTTTTGTTTTGTTTTTATTTTTCGGGGGGTTTTTTGTGTTGGAACTACTTGTCATTTTCTGCAGCACCTTTAACTTGAAATGCTTCCCCCCTCCATCTTTATCAAACTGCCTTTAAAATGACCTTCCAAGATAGGTTGCTCCCTCATGAGAAACCAAAGTAGAGAGATAGCAACTTGCCCAAAGCTACACAAAAGCAATTGCAAGAAGCACCTTTTTGAAGGTGCAGGTTTGTATTTAGAAATCGATGGCTGTTTGCTCATTCCTCACAGAAGACAACAACCCACTTCCTAGGTGGTAAAGGATGCTCCACCATTTATTACCAAACCCTTGAGCTATTCGAACTACAGTTTTTCTTGTGCTCAGCAACACGATTCAGCTTGTTGCGGTCATAATTTAAAGCACTGGTACAGAATCTCAGTCCATTGCAACCATGAATCTAATGGTTGTCTCTTTTATTTCCCAGATGTGCAATCTGTAATTGAAATATGAGGGGAAACTCATAGCGACTACGCCCAAACCTTGATAGGAAATACTGTGGCAAGGAACAGCAGCTAACACAATACTGACATTGTATGAGGCAATATAAAGTTTTTCTTATCATTTTTATGGGCACTTTTCTATTATTAATGTCAAATGATATTAACATGTTCTCAAAGCTCAGCAGTATTTCTGGCCCTCTCTCCCAGTCCATCCTTGGCGTTCCTCTGCTTTCTCCTTGGCCCTACTTTTTTCTTCTAATCTGCAGATTTCTAGATAGATGAAAGTCCCATCTTTCCCTACACAACTGGTGAAGCCCTTACGGACATCTCACTTCACTCAGACCTACTACAGATGAGGACATGTACCAAGGTTGCCTATAGAAGCAACAAAGATGTGGGTATCCCTATCCTGGTAGATTGTTTACACTTGCAGTGGTTCTCAACCTGTGGGTCCCCAGATGTTTTTGGACTTCAGCTCCCAGAAGCCCTGAGCATTGACCATAGTGGCTGGGGCTTCTGGGAGCTGAAGTCCACAAACATCTGGGGACCCACAGGTTGAGAACCACTGGCAGTGTTTCCTTGGCAGTCATACATACCTGTGAAACTGGAGGGGAGGGCAGCAATTTAAGGACCTCTCTAGAAGAGACCAGAGTGCTTTGCTGGAACATATCACATGACAGGCAGATTCACAGGCTATTTAGCGACTAGACAACTCTGTCCTCAGTTTTATTTGAGCTGTGTGGCCCACCCTCCTGCCCTCGGTGCAGTGTGTGTTCACAGGGTGCCTACCCCATGCGGTACCCAAGCGGACTCTAATAATTGACTTTGGGTGGCATCATTGAATAGGCAGTCACCTGACAGGTAAAAGGGGAGGATATAAGTCTGCAGTGTATGTCTTTGACACCTCCTTTGGGTACAGGGTAGGACTCTGAAACTTGCTCTTTAAGGTCCTGAGAAACAGGATGTGCTGAAGGAGGCCACTCTTGAGGCTAATTTTGAAGGGGGGCTCTCACTTCTAGGGTTCTGGGAATTGGATGGCAACCCAAAGGGTTGACCTTCCAGTTATGGCTGGCTGAGGAGCAATCCAAAATAAGTGAATTGCCCTCAGACCTCAGGTGTGACATCCAAGGGGAGGATGAGGAGGTAATTGACAGAGCGACATCTGGCCTCAGCTGGACCCGCATCAGATTGCCACTCCCCCCTTGCTCTATTTCTAGGCCAACACAATATAATAGGATTTAAGTCAAATAAAGTATCCCTCATTTCAGCCAAAAAAACCGTGTCTGGTCTCATTATTCCAGGCTTGGGCATCAAAGGATCTTTCCATTCTAGACTTTATTTTTCTAGTTCAATTTGCATTGTATTTGGATCTTTACTGTTTGATTCTGTTGACTACACCCATCTATCTCTCGATCTCTGTAAATGGACTTCACTCCCAAGATTGAGGAAAAGGGAGGAGGAGGGGAAGGAGGAGAGGAGAAGAAGAAGAGCTGCTACTGCTAAGCTATAGGTACTCCCCAATTACCCTGATTTGACAGGGACAGTCCTGATTAATCCTTTGTCATCCCAGCAGCTTTTTAAATGTCCTAGTTTTTCTCTCTCCCCCCGCCACTTTTCCCTTTAATCCTTAGCTTACTTTAAGTGCTTCAGACTGAGTTCAAAATGTAAGAGTAATTTGCTCTCTGTTAACTCAGTGGAGTGAAAGGGGGCTCTTCCCTGTAGACTGAAGCAAAAGCAAATTGCTGCAGCTTTTCCTGGCTTGCTTATTCTTTCTCATTAATAGATTTTGCCAATGCGACCACACACTGATGTTGCTCTGTCATATGTATCCCAATTTTCACCTGTGAAATGTTGGAGGATGTGGTGGCAGTGTTGTAGAAGCAGTTCCAAATGGAACCACAAAGCATCTGAATGAAATCCCCATAAAGAGGAGCTTAATAGTACAGCTGCAAAAATTACACTGCTTGGAATGTGCCATATTATCCCATGATACTTCACTGCCACCTAGGCTCTTGGATAGAATCCAAATATTTAATGATCTGAAACTCCAGTTGGCAACACCTGGTATACTGGGAAACCAATAATAGTAACTTTAATGCACACAGACCACAAAACAGAGTTTAGATTCAGTGCAGTCCACTGCAGCTTGGACTGGTTCAAAACTAGCACATTTCAACTCAGATTCTGAACCAGCTCTGCAGTTTAAAAATGGGAGGGTTTGTTCTTCCCACAAAATATTCCTAGAAGCTTTAAAAATACACTATATTTTTCATATTTTTTTTGTCATAACTGTATGAAGCTTACATGCATTTTCATCCTTTCCTTACTGTGCTTTCAAAATTATACAGTACTTGCAAAATTACAGAAATTGGGTTGGAGCATTTGTTCAATGCAGCTGTAAAGTTTGTTATTGTTGTTGTTAAAAACAGGAGTTGTCAATAACCTTTGACTATTTCTTGGCAGAACGGCAAGGCATTTGCAAGTGTACTTGCCCTTTTTGGAAGTGTCCTGCAGCTGTACCAGTTGGCAATGTCCATGGAAGCTGAGCGGGAGTGATGGAAGCGGTAGTCCACCATTTCTTGCAGAAGGCGAAAACAGATCATTGGAAAAGTCTGGAGGTATATTCACTAGTTAATAGAAGTCCTGAGGCTACCCTCTTAGATCAGACTACCTTCTTGACAGGTAGCTTGAGGCTTAATATTTGTCTTCATACTTAAATATCACAAAAATGGGCTTTTTCTATCCTTTTGACTGCGAGTGAGCTTCTCGTTCTCCCACACTACAGTCTGCACTCAAAGTGCAACTCCTGAAACTAGGTCAGCTGTTCCCACATTCATTCTAATCCCATTCCTGAAGGAATTAAAAGGCAAAAGAGGTCTTCATTTATGTATGCATTAAGCTTATTTCAAATGTCCCAGTCCATCATTGTGAATCTGCCTGCTCTCAAATGCAGTCCCTCCATTCTTCCAGATGAGTTAACTTCTGGGTTGGAAGAGAGTATAAATTGCCCATCCTGGATAGTGCAGCTGCAGGAGGTAAGCCTAAGTGAGATTTGAGTTCAAAGAATAGCTTGGCCCTAAAGTTCACTGAACTGGCCAGCCGTTAATCTGTCAGCCTCATCTACCTCACAATTTTTCAGAGGGCAAAACACAGTATAGGGATACCTCAGTTCACAAAGCTTCTGACAAAGAAACCTATTTAAGGTCTTTTTGCAGTCTTTTTTATGCCCACCCAGCCTGCTTTTTCTTCTTCATCCTCTGTCTAGGTGGAAGTCTTTTTGGCTGCATTGTCTCTGGGAGGATGGTGAAGGAAAGCTGGAGAAACAGACGTTCAGTGCTCGGTTTCAGCAGCATGCCTGCAGTAACAAGGCAAAAACTGAGCTGAGACAGAATGAGATTCTACTCTACCCAGTTCAACTGTTGCTTCTGTCTACCTGCCTACAACAGTCAAGGTAAGCTGCAGCTACTTCCAGAATACCTTACTGAGCATGCATGAACAACAAAACAGAGAGAGAAGGGCACAGCAGATAAACCTGCCTCTCCAGTTCCATCCAGCATGTTAACAAACTATAGATCTATAACTTTGGATCCCAAAAATGGAAATCATGAAAAACGTGGAGGCTAGTGAAAAGATAAGATAATCCCTGGATGCATTTTGGAAGAAATATTCAAGTGGTCAACTTTTAGTTGTTTCATTTCACGTGTACTTGTTGTTGGGAGGGAGGTTGGAGTGTCGGACGAGGTCTGCTGAAACGTATTGAACTGTTCTTCTCGTGCTGTATGAAGCTATCCCTATTCTCCTTATTTCTTCCTCTGGTACATTTTCTATTAAGAAAGCAATGCCCAGGAAAACAACTACTTCATTAACTGAGATATACATACCAGTGCCAAATTGAACTTGCTGTTTTTAACTGCCATCAAGTCAACTTACAGTGATGATGAGAAATCTCCAAGTCACTCTGTCATCAACCATCCAGATCTTGCAGATTCAAGGCTGTATCTTCCTTGATTGAGCTTATTCATTTGTAATGCAGTCTTCCTTTTTTCCTCCTGCCTTCTGTCTTCCCAAGCATTCTCGTCTTTTCTAGAGAGTCACATCTTCTCACAAGACGGCCAAAGTACAACAGGCATCTTGGCTTCTAGGGAGAATTCAGGCTTGATTTGCTCTAGGAACCATTCATTTGTCTTGAAGGGTTAAAGTACTTTAATGTTTAATTAATAACTGCATTTAATTTGGAGGGCTGATTCTGGAAAAGCAAGGTTGCTCTCATCCCTTGTTCTGGCCCAAGCAGTAGCAGCCAGTGACTTCCATGTCAGTAGGATGGAGGTCTCACCACAGCACTACCTTTCCTTGGTGGTGGGATTGTGTGCTTCTGCGAAGCATGAGGCTATGCTGATTATTATTGTTGTTGTTGTTATTGTTGTTGTTGTTATTATTAAGTAATCAAGGAATTACATTCTTAGTTCCAAGTATACTGGGAACCAAGGAAGAAAGAGGTGAACCATCTGAAGAAGCAGCTACCAGGATCACCAGATTTCAGAACCGAACAAATGATGATACAAGGAGGGCTTTGAAGATGACCAGGATGTGGACTAGAGTTTCATTTTGGTTTGGTTTGGTTTGGTTTTGTTTTCCAGAGGGGACAGGTGAAGGATACAATTTTTGCCATGTTGTAAAAGGAAGCAATGATAAAATTTGTGAACGGGGGAACATTGGAAACAAAAGGAATATAGCCAAGGTGATGAGCCTGCAGAAGAAGATGAGCAGCAACACAGTCAATGGGTAAGGACAGTGTTAGGGAGGGGAAGGGCTTGGAGAAGAAGAAAAGAGATTTGGACATGAACATATTGAGTTTAAGATGACAAAGAAGCATTTCAGCAAACAATATCAGAGAGGGAGTTGGAGTTAGGAGTTGGAATAAGGGGTAGTAGTGGCTGTTGGTTTCCATGTGTGTGATCTTGTGGATTCACTCTGAGGTTTAGTTCAAAACTAATGGTACAGTCCATTGGCTATGAGGAAGAGAATCTGTGCCAGGTTTTAGTCTGAACTATCCAAGATGTTGAACTCTACCACAAAATGCTTTGACTGAAATCTAGAGCAGAAGTTTAGATTGAAGCTAGTCATGGAAGACAACAGCTACCATTGGTAAGGAGTCAAGTTCAGGAGTAAAGAAGAAGAACTGGAAGCCATCTGCATTCAGGTAACATGGAGAGCAACTGGATTTTGATGAGGTTACTCAGGGGCAACATGTAGAAAAAAGTAGCCATGAACAGATCCCTGAGGGAATCCAGCATTGTTGGAAAACACTGTGGGGCCCAATCCCCATGATTTGCACCCCCAATAGTGTTCCCTAATATCTCTATCCTCACCTGAGTTTTTGAGAAAAATAACTACCAGAAGAGATATTGTGTCACTTCCTGTCACTATTTTGAGATGAGCTGTGATGAAAATAGAAGGCCTGGGGGGCAGGTGCTGGAACACTTCCTGTGTGAGGCTGTGAATGATTTTGCACATTTTGGAAGGGTTCAGAGTGATTTTTGGGGAAGTTTGAAATTGGATGAGTTGAAAGACCTCAGGAAGTAGACTTCAGAGACCACAAAAGTGGGGACCCAGGCTCATGGCCCATGCTTTGACCACTCCTGGAGTAGATTCTATTGGGCTATATAGAAAACAAACTGGTGTGACATAAAGCAAGGCCTACAATTGCCATGAATTGTTACCACTGTGCTTCTATATGAGGAAAAGATCATGTGTGGCCTTTGAGGACAAAAATTAGACAGAGAAAGTCCCAGACTCCAATGACAGGGGTCCCAGGAAAGGTCAAATATGCCTGTCCATGCTGAAGAACATAAGCAACAGTCTTCAGGAAGCAGGACAGCACCCCTCTAGAGATCTCACTGGTAAAGCCTTCTCCCTCACAAATGAATCTGAAAGTGCAAACAAGCAAAGATGTATAAATATACAGTCATTTTCCTGAGCACTGATTTCTTGAAAGCTCATTATGGCTGATTTTAACTAAACAAGAGCAAGCAGGCTGTTCGTGCTCAGCCTGTAATGAGCGGAGCCCTGGCTTCCTTGGCAGGCTCGAGGCTGCGTGAAGAAATATTAGTTTTGCATAACTTTGGCAGAGCAGCTTTCTTCATAAATTAAAATTGTTGAAACTTGCAGTGCATAATTTTGTCATTCAACTAAAGCACTGTGGTTAAGGTCTTCTTTCTTAGAAGGAACACCTCATTTGCTAAATTCTTAGCTGCTCAGTCTCTTATTGTCTATGCCTGTGTGTGTATGGTGTGTTTACAGACAGACAGAAGACAATTGACAGACAGTTAAATAGACAATCAGACAAGCAGGCAGACAGATGCTTAATTCGTGTTACTCATGTGCAGTACATTTCCATCTTGAAGCAGAGAAAGATGTTAATTACTTGTCCCAACAACGAAGCCATATACTTTATGATTTCAGCTTAAAAAGAGAAAACATCACTCCTTTGTGGCTATAACTAAGCTTAGTTACTTTTTATTATTGCAGGGGTGTGCGTTCAATAAATGGTAGATGAGGAATATCACATGGCTTTCCCAGAGTCCCCCAGCAAAAATGCCCAGGTGAAGCAATCACAGACCATACTGTGAGCATATCTTACAGAGACTTTCCCTATTCATGCTACCTGGAAAAAAACTTTAAGAGATTGTCAGGACTCCCATCAATGTTTTGTCACCTAAAGTTAAGACAATCAGCCCATTCCGGACTCCTTTGTCAACCCCAGGAGAAAGCCATTACAGCTTTGTCCACATCCCGTCCTTCATGGCTGGAAACAGGGTATAAAAACCCTAGTTCCAACCCCAGTAATTTGTAGTACTTGGACATAATATACCCAGACCTCTGTTCATTCTTGCTACCCTCAGACTCGCTATCTGAGCCATACTGCCTCAGTCTTCTGCTTCACAATGGGAAACTATCACCCTTTCAACCCAATTTCTCTCTATCCAACCTTTCTTGCCTCATTTTCTGATTGCCTTGTATTGTTCTTGAGAGTGTTTGATTTCTTATGCGTTTACTAATTCCCAATAAAATACTCTGTTTAACTTTTAACTGGAGCCCTCTCTACAGTTAGTACTGACATGCACAGGTGCAAAGATCTTGCCACTACCCTCCTCTCACAGACCTCCTTTGAGTTATAATTCCCTGAATTATAAGGAGACGCTGGCATTGCAGGTGGACTCAAAGTCCCTTATCTCTTAGGGTAACAGAGGTTTGTCATTGTCTTCCTCTAAGAATGAGAATATGATAATCTTGGGCAAGTCACTCTTTCAGCTCCAGAGGAAGGCAATAGTAACAATGACCACTTGTCAAGGTTGTTGCCAGGCAGGCAAGGTTTCCTCTGAGTGGACAGCAGAGGGAAGAGGCGATGTGGCCAGACAGCCGGGTGCAGGGCCAACAGGAATGTTTTGGCTTTGTCTTGTGTATTAGGGAAGGCCACATGCCAGAGCACTGATTGGAGTCACCCCACTTGTTTCAGGGTGACAAGGTAGCATAAAAAGGCTGGTCTTTTCCTTGACCAGCTGCCAGTTAGCTTCCCTAGCTGGACCTGCCATGCTATTGACAGTATACTGTGTGTAAGGGGAGATGCTGCCCAATTTTTCTCTGTTATCTACTGTTATTCCTATTTGTCTAATTGCTGGAACGCTAGTATGTTTTTGCTAAGTCTTATCTTAGAGTGCGGCAATAAATCAGTACTCTAAGTCTTACCTAATGAGCCTCTGGAATTTTTTCTGCTTCACTGGGACTCTCTGCTGTGGTGAAGCCTTGCTTCACAGATAGCACTCTGCTCATGGTCAGAGGAGCCAAATTCTGCCAACCCTGACAGGTTATGGGCCCAGCCTCACACTCCTGCTGTGCCAGAGGGTCAAGTGGACCAAGGCAAATGCCAGTTCCAGTCTGTAGCTGTCTGCTGAGAGCCTGCTTGTGGACAGTCTCTGGTGAGTGAGAGTCCTGGCATAGGAGGAGCCTGGAAGGCAAGAGAGGCTGCAGGGATGGCATCCACAGGCAGTGCGAGTCTGCCCCTGGACAGATTGAATGAGAGGAACTATCTCACTTGGGCAGTGAAGATGGAGATGTATATGTGGAGAGAAGGGTTATGGAAGGCTGTTGCTGATCCCCCAAGACCTCTTCTCAGTGTAGCAGATGCCGGGATGGAGGAGAAAGCCATCAGTAACATTTTTCTGGCTTTGGAAGATAGCCAGGTAAACCATGTCAGGCACCTCACCACGGCACAGGCGTGTTGGGATGCTTTGCAGGCCATGTACATCCGCCCTACAGCTGGGAATAAGCTGTCCCTGTTAAAGAGGCTCTACAGGGCACAGCTGCAGCCTGGTGAGTGCATGCAGGACCATCTCCAGCATTTGACCTCCCTGTTCATTCCCTTATAAGAGAGGGAGAAGGAGATCTCCAAGCCTGACAGAGTCTACTGCATACTGAGCTCCCTAGATGCAAACTGGGACGTGTTCGTGGCTACCATCAAAGGCATGCTGGAGCAGGACCTCACCATGCAGTGTATTACTGGGCATTTGTACAAGGAGGAGGAAAGGCGTGCTGAGAGGAACCAGCAAGGGCTTATCAACAGGAGCAGCAGCAGTGGCAGCAGGAAGAATGCCAAGGACACTGACTTTCCCCGGACTGAGTCTGAGTCTACCGAGAGGGTGAATGCTGTGAAAAGATGTTTTTGGTGTGGATCCATGAAGCATCTGCGGAATGACTGTCCAGACATCAGAGGCAGCATGTCAAAGACTCAGGGCAAGAGAGCCAAGGACAGAGGGAGTCTCCTGCCTCTGCCAACCTCTGCCAAATCCTGCCAACTCTGACACCACTACCCTAAACAAATCTTTTTAAGCAAACTCTGTGATAGCTTTGGATTGCAATTTCCATAAGTCAGAAATGATTTGAATGCACACAACAACAAATTAATTTTTAAAAGTTATTTCCAGGCTCTGTTTCTCTTTCCTTTGACATTCATGCTGGAAATCTGCAGCAAGTTCAGCTTGGGCTTCCAGATCAGCAACATCCTACTCTTGGGAGTTCAGGCCCATAACCTAAGAACCAAAATGAGGTGGAGAGCTTGTGATGTCAACAGGACAAGACAGACAAGGATTGGGATGGGGTCCTGAACTGCTGATTGGGTGACCTGGTTATAGAAATGCACCTGAGGAAAGTCTCGGTAAATCTGGGAAAGCCAGGGATTAAGGTAGTGCTAAGAGATCATACTGTAAACATAGGCTGGACAGTGGAGTGCACCAAAATTTTTCCAAAGAACATCAGCCTGTGTTTCATAGATCACAGCAAAGCCTTTGATTGTGTAGATCACAAGAAATAATGGATCGCTCTTAAAGAAATGGGTATGCCACAACATTTGATTGCCCTGACAGGTATCCTGTACTCAGGACAAAAGGCTACTGTTAGGACAGAATACAGAGGGAAAAAATGGTTTCCAATTGGCAAGAGGGTCAAGCAAGGCTGCATTTTATCACCCTGTCTGTTTAACTTGTACACTGAACACAACATACATAAAGCAGGATTAGACTCAGAAGGAGGAGGCATGAAAACTGGAGGAAAGTACATCAGCAATTTAAGATATGTAGATGACACCATAGTACTAGCAAAAAATAGTAAAGACTTGGAACGATTGCTGAAGAAAGTCAAGGCAGAAAGTGAAAAGGCAGGTTTAAAACTGAACATTAAAAAAAACAAAAATGATGACCACAGCTGCTTTAGATAACTTGGAAGGAAGCAATGGAGACAGTGAAATAATTCAAGATTTTCCATACCATGGCCCAATCATTAATCAGAATGGAGACTGCAGACAAGAAATCAGAAGAAGACTTGGACTTAGAAGGGAAACTATGCAGAAACTAGAAAATATCCTGATGTGTAAAGATATAACATTGGATACTGGTTGGGATTGTCCGTGCCATCATATTTCCCATTTCTAAATATGGTTGTGAAAGCTGGAAAGTGAAGAAAGCTAATAGGAAGAAAATGAACTTCTTTGAAATGTGAGATTGGAGAAGAGTTTTATGGATGTTGTCTACTGCTAAAAAGATGAACAAATTCTAGAAAAAAATCAAGCCTTAACTCTCCCTAGAAGCCACGACAACTAAACTGAGGCTGCCATGCTTTGGCCATATCATGAGAAGACAGGACTCACTAGACAAGACAGCAGTGCTTGGTAAGGTAGAAGACAGTAGGAAAAGAGGAAGATGGACTACAGATGGATAGACTCATTCAAGGAAGACATGTCTCTGAAACTGTAATACGTGAGCAGAGTGGTTGATGACAGAATGGTGTGGAGATCTCATCCATAGAGTCACCATAGGTCGAGGTTGACCTGATGGCAAAACAATTGGGTGTGGAACGGATATGATGTTCTGCAGTTTATAAAATTATTATTTGGTATATTATGTGAAATATGGTATGATATTACCTTCTCTGATATTGTATTAATGTGCTTGTAAGTGTGTCAGAGAATTTATGGTGAGTGGTCTGTTGGGAGTGTGTTTTGAATATCGGAGGTGGGTTACTATTGGCTGAAAGTTTGAAAGGGATGATTAGAAAACTGATGTGTGAGAGTAAGAGTCAGCAGGGAGTTAGAAAGCAAAGGGAAAAGGAGGTGGTATGTGATTGTTTTGTGACATGGAACTGGGAGAAAGTACAATGAGCATTATTTAGTTGGTAAGACAGTGTGGGTGGATTTAAATTAGGTTTAGCTAGGTGAATAGATTAGTCAGGAAGTTTTGTATCTCAACAACAGCAACAGCTAAAAGAGTGCTTATTGCAGTAAGAAATCTTAAGGCTCTTTAGAAGTCTTCAAACAAAAATTGGATGGCTATTACTCAGGAGTGCTTTACTTGTATATTTCTGCATGGCAGAGGTTTGGACTATATATCCCCTACAGTCTTTTGCAACTCAAAGATTCTCTGATTCTATGACGCCTTCTAATTCAATTCTGTTTATACTCAAGTTATTGGCCAAGGTCCTAGATCAGCTCTTGAGTTTAGTATACCTGCACTGATGTGCAGTCAGCTGACTCAGACTCAAGTAAGACTTAAGTTGTTTCAGTGACTTGACTTGGACTCAATTCAGCAATAAATGATGCACTGACTCCACTCAACTTGAGACTTGTATATTTTTAATGACTGACTTGCTGCCCTTGGTTCAGTAACCTAACACATTCATCCAGAAACCTTACGACTTTGAACAACACTTCCATCTCTTTTTGCCTACTGGTGACATGACAATCTGCCTCAAGCCTGAAGCACTGGCACATTTCTCAGAGAAGAGCAGCAAACGGGTTAAACAATGGGCTTGAGATCTGCTCAGCATCTTCTCCTTGCTGCATATCAGGGGAGCCTTCTAAAACTTTTCCTAACAGCAGAAGACAAGACTCGTCCCCAGAGTGCAGGGTGCATTTTTCAGAGGGGAACAGCAAATGTGTTAGGCAACAGGCTTGAAGAGGAAAGATCCTTCTTTCTAAAGCTTTTGAAGGTTCAGTAATGGATAGTTAGAACGATCCTATTTCCCACTTCCGAAGCGGCAGACTCTTTTATGCCCATTGGCACAAAAGCCTCCAGCTTCAGGAAGGGGGAGCAAAAAGGATCGTATTTGCCACTTCTAAAGCTGCAGATGGCAAAATCGCAACTATGGAGGGCTGACTCCGCTTAAATTGTTAAAACTGACTATTCAACTCTGTCCAAAAATTCTGGTTGGGGGTATAAAGGTTTGAGGTATAAAGTTGGCTCTTAGACTTGACTTAAGACTTGATTTGAAAGTATCTTCAAGGACTTGAGATTTGACTTGAGACTTGGAGTAAAACAAATACATCACTATATACCTGAGTCTCTTGTCATTAACCTCCCTCCATTCTGCTTTACTATGCAGCAGCCATGTGCCAGGTCTGTTCTATGGATCAGGGCACAGCAGACTGACTTTTCTAACCTCCACCCTCCTTCCATCAGCAGTCTCTGGCATGACAGTCAGAAACATGAGCTATGTTGCAATTACTCCTCACACTGGAAATTGCTCATGGGAGGATGGTGTAAATGTCAGTCTGCTGAGCCGTGATTGACATGAGAACAGAGCTCTGTTGTTTGCAGCAGCTGCTTTTTGGCAAAGCAGGATTCAGTGGGGTGGGGGGCTTTTACAATCATGATGACAGTGCAAGCACCATGGTGGGAGATAAGATTGCAAATTCTCTGGTCTTGAGGTGCATGGCCTCAGACAAGAGGAAAGGGATGTGTGGAAATCTCCATCGCAGCTAATAGAGTGGCAGCTGGCTAAAATTTCCAAAGCTTAAATGATTTGCTGCTGCAGCTTACTAAAAACTAAGAGGGAGTCTATGTAATTAGCATTTTTCTTCCCTCCCAGTTGTTGGTATATCAGGTCTCACTTCCTCTCTACTCTGTATCCACCTTCTGTAACTAGGATCAAATAGGTTAGATTAAATGTTCCTTATCCTGTCTCCCTAAGTAGGTGAGGAACAACAATATTCTTATTTTACCTTGAAATTGGAACAGCCCAGATTTTAGCTAAGACTTCTGTCCTAAGTTCTAACCAGGAAAATATGTGTGTGTTTGAATGACAACTGGGAGCCACTGTGAATGATACTTAAAGGCATCACCAGGGACTATCTTAGGTCTCAGATTTTAATCTATAGATCTCATAGAATCATAAAGCTGGAAGAAACCACAAGGGCCATTGAGTCCAGCCCCGTGCCATTCAGGAATAAACCATTCCCAACAGATGGCTATCCCTAGACTTTCCCTAAAAATCTCCAAAGAAGAAGACTCCACCACTCTCCAAGGCAGTGTATTCCATAGTCAAACTGCTCTTATCATCAGGAAGTTCTTCATAATGTTTAGATGGGATCTCTTTTCCTGATGTTTGAAGCCATTGCTCCCTGTCCTAGTCTCGGCAGCACCAGAAAACAGGCTTGTTCCATCTGCCATATGACATCCCTTCAAATATTGACTCATAACTATCATGTTATCTTTTAACCTTCTTTTCTCCAGGCTAAATGTTCTCACGTTCTCTCAGGCCATGGGATGATCCTGACCTGGCAACCCTATATCCCATGCTTGCTTCAAGAAACTCAGGGCAGAATATAAGCTTTGTCTTTAGATACCATCCCTACAACAACCCTTTGAGATGGTAACTGGTTCAAGGTCCACCAATAAATTTCATATCTGAGTGAAGAGCTGAACTTCAGACCTTCTGCTCTAGAGCAGCATGCTAACCACTGTATGGCACACTTCACGGGGCATCCCGTTAGGGTCTTAAGATTGCCAATCTGCTCTTTATTAAGGAGGAGTTCCAGTCTAATGAGAGGTGCGCAAATAATTGTGGAGACAAGGACCTTCCTTCCTTAGGTACACCATCAATTGGCAGACAAAGCGAAGCGACTTCGAAGCAGTCCCCTGAGCTGTGCCCACCCTGAAGCAATACAGCATCTAATTTCTCTGTTCCCTCACTTTGGAAAGGTATGAAACTGCTAAAGGAAAAATGCATTGCATTGGAAAAGTGATGACAGAGAGTGAAAATGAATCTTTGCAAGTTCATGATAACCTGTGAAATAACAAGCTCAAAATAGCTGTCATGGTAGAGCAGCCAACCAAGAATGAGCCCTTAAACTCTGAAGCTGCGAGGTACTCAAAAAAAGTAATGGAAATGAGATCCAGCTTGGCTGCACAGATGTTCCAAAGGAGGGCTTAATGTGGCACATTTGTGGCATATGGGGCAGACTTGGCATATGATATCATATGCCACTTGGGCTGTTCCCAGAAGGATGAGGATTGATTGATTACTGCTGGTTTAATCAAAGGAGGCGAGTGGCCCCATGTCAGCGGGGCAGTGAATCCACTCCAGAAATTAGTCTGAAATTTAAAGGAGCCTTCCAAACCCTATTCTGGGAGAGAGTTCAGCATCTTGATCAGTTCCTTCAAAGTTTCAACTGAAACTTGGTGAAGAGTCACTGTACGATTGACATCAAAGCCACCAGGCTCCCCTGATATAAATAGATTTTGACTCTCATTGAAATTGTAACATGTTTGTTTGTTAAAATATATATGTCCCATGCTATATTCTGTCCAGTTCAAAATCAATTTGAACTGAAAACAGTTGAAACAATAAGAATATTTCAAAAGATAAACACAATAAACGGAATTTAATACTTAGAAGAGGATAGAACTCAAGTCATATAAACAACTTAAAATAAGTTAAAACCACTCACACATGCAAGTTTGGATGAGATCAGTCATATCTCTAAAGTTTTAGTATACCGCCATGTTTTTAATTGGCACCAGAATAAGAGCAGTATTGGCACCAAGTGGCCTGTTAAGAGGAGAGTACTCCATAACTGGAGTGCCACAAAAGAGAAGGCCCTCTCCCATGCCCTCCATAGTCTGTAGCCCTGACTGATGGGACACAAAGGAAGGTCCCTTCAGTAGACCTCAGACTTTGGGCAGGCATCTATTGGGAGAAGCATTCCCTCTTAGACCTCAATAACTGAGGTCCTAAGCTAATGTTGTTGTCAATACCTTCATTTCCTACTTGAAGTATATTAGCGGCCAATACAATTTCTTAAGTACCAGTATTATGTGTTGTCTGTGTGGTGTTCTGGTCTGCAATCCAGCAGCTCTGCTTGCTCTAGTGGAAGTTTCTGAGACATCTTTAAGGGTAAAAAGTGTCATGGGCCCAGACTCAGCCTCCCCGGCAAACAGCAGCCTGGCAGAAGGACATACAGAAGCAAGTGCACCAGGACCTAATCAGGCTGGGATGAGAGCCAGCTGGTTCCAGCCTTCTTAAGGAAGGCACAGGGCAGTAGCTCAACACCAGAAACAACTCATGTTGCTGGCCCCTGCCTTGTGTTTCCTGGATTCCCTGCTCATTGGCTGCCTGGATTTCCTGACCGTGGACTGTCTAACCACATAGCCCGCTAGATTCCTGACTTTTAGACTGTTTCTGGATGATGTTTCTTCCCACATTGAACAGGCAAACTGTACTGACTGTTAGTGTCTCTGACTGTGAACGGTGTCCTCCTAACCCTGCACTCTGTTGCCTAAAAATGGACAGCTGGTGTCTGCAACAGAAAGTGGAAAGTAGTCTAACTGGAAAGCTAAATAGATGGACTGTTTTGGTTAAGTTATCTGTGCCCTGGAAAGTCTGTAACTGGTTGACCAGCCAAAGTTGACTCCAAGCACTTGAAGTCACAGGGTTCATTTGGACCTCTAGTTTCAAAGGTGAATCTATATGCATTCCCAAGCAATGCATTTGCTCCTTCAGAAAGTGTGTGACCCCCACTTCAGGGCAGATAATTAACCAAATTCCTGGATCAAGAACCACCAATCCACCAATTGTATTGAGATTCAGCTTCAGTTTATTGGCCCTCAGCCAACCCATTACAGCATCCAGCAACTGTACAACTGCAAGTGACTCCAATGACAAGGAAAAGTAAAACTTGATGGCATCAATGTGTTATTTTTCATGTTTCTTTTTCTTTGCTACAGATGTATTAATAATCTCAATTATTTAGTTCAAAAGGAGTTAGTAAATGTGGATTATTACTGATGGTTGTTGATTGTTCTTAGAGAAAATATTCCTTTCAGAAATCTTTTTTGGTAAAATTTATTTGTCAATTAAAGGAATATGTTTTTGTTGTGCCTATACACATTTATTGTTCTTAAAGATAACTTGGAACATGTTAAGTGGGATATAAGAAAAATAGCAACGGGGATTAACACTAGGCAATGGTGGCAGGTCATGCCTTTGGGGCATATTTAGAGAAATCAAATTTTCCAAACTCTGCTTTGAGAAAAAAAATCTTTCTCAGTATACACTTTGGAACACTTTTTAGGAACTACCTTGAAGACATGGAACACATATTGCACAAGGAAAACAAGTTTTTCAAGGTGTGATTTGAACTGGGGGAAAAATCCCCAGACTCTGTTTTTTAACAATTTTACAAGTGTTGATATTCAAACATGGAGGAAATGTGGCCCCTCCAAAGAAACTTTTCCAAGGAAAAAGGTTTGTTTCCCCTGAACACTGGTTTAAAGAGCAAGTGCTCTCTAAGCAGTTTACAACGTTTTAGCTAATTGCTCCCCAACAAACTAGGTACCCGTTCTACCTACCTGCGGAAGGATGGAAGGCTGAGTCAACCTGGAGCCCAGCGGGATCGAACTCACAACCTTGCAGCTGCAGTACCAGCACCACCAGGGCTCCTTAGTAGTTTGCTCTCATAAGCTAGTACATCTTACTGCCTACATTTTCTTTTCTTCTCTTCCCCCATTTTTTACTCTCAGAGATGTGAAATCCTACCTCCCCCAAAAAATAATCACAATTGTGTTACTGATGATCACCAAGTACTTTGAGGAAGAGGAGGTGACATTGACAAGTATACGAGGAGAAGTCATAGTTGCACTTTTAATAGACAACAGGTTGTTGTTCTTGTGTGTGCCTCCAAGTCCTTTCTGACTTACGGTGAACCTAAGGTGAACCTATCGTGAGCTTTTCTGGGGGGCTGATCACCCGGTGGGTTTCTGTGGCCAAGTGGGGAATCGAACCCTGGTTTTCAGGACCATTTCTGCATGAGACTGTTATAGCTCTATGATTCCACTTTCAACATCCTATGGAATTCTGGGGTTTGCAGTTTAGGGAGGGGCTGACTGGCCCCTGTCTAAACTGCAAGCCCCAGAATTCCATAGGATGTTGAAAGTGGAATCATAGTGCTATAACAGTCTCATGTGGAAATGGCCAAAGGTCATAGACCAATGTTCAAACCACTACACCACACTGGTTCTCTGACCAACAATTTACTAGAGACTGAAAAGTCTATCTCCGTGTATTTTTTTCAGAAGCAAACCCTACTGAGTTGCATGGGCTTTACAGCTTCAAAATGTAAAAATCCTATCTTTTCCCAGACAAGGTTTCATTGGAGTTTTGAGGGGAGGGGGAGCAAATGTGAAAAATTTGGGGTGACAGAGAGAGTGACAAGGAGGAGGAAGATTATTATTTCAGCTAGGAAAAGGAGGGGAAGAGGATAGGAGAGAAAAAGATACTGATAAGGAATAAAAGATAAATGCAATCAGGAGAATCAGGGAAAAGAAGAAAGAAAATGAATGAGTGAGAGGGAAAATAAGGCACATAGGAGAAGATGAATGGGAGCAGGAATTGTGGACAGGGGAAAGAGGTTAAAGAGCACAAGAGAAATAGAGAAAGTGCAGATGTTCAGCCAGAACTTGGAATAGAAAAAGGAAAAGGAGAAAGAGAAAGAGAAAGAGGAGATGAACAAGGGAACAAGGGAGAATATGAATGTACCCAGGAATCATGGAAGGGGGAGAAGGATAAGAGGCCAGGAGGTGCGGATGTGAGGAGAGAAAGAGAAATAAGATAAGACAGCTTGGTGGCTCCTCTCAGTGCAATTTCCTGCACTTCCCAGGGTCTGGATTAGATGACCTTTGGTCTCAGTGTCATCTCCAGATCCGTTTCCATCGTTCTATGACTACTCAGTAGTAAAACCCAGGATTGCAGCCTACCTGTTTTGTATGATGAAAACAGATTTATAACTGAGAATGAACCCTGCTCGGTAAACCACCTAAGGTGGTTCAAACTGCTTAAAAAACTTATCATTCTGAAGAATTCTTCTAGCCACTGGATTCTGTCAAAAGCTATCACCAGTAACATGGACAAGAGATTTCAATCCATCCATCAATCACAAAGCAGTGAAACAATGGAAAAACCTTCTCTATGGGCTGGATTCATTATTTCTCTGTAGTCATTAGGAGGGGAGAGCTGAGTGTGCATGAATTCGTACAGAGAATTAATGGGCCACATCTGAAAAAGATAATAGCTTGGCTGTCGAGGACAGAAAGGCGGTGGGGGGGGGAGCAGAGCTGTAAGGGAGAGGAGAGAGTGCTGCGGAAAGATTAGACTGGAGAGTACTGCAACATCTATTGTGAGCAGCAAACAATTTAGTTAAGACATATCATCTAACATTTCCAGAGTGCTTTCATTTCCCAAGGTCTTTGATAAAGAAGCAGAAAAATAGCTGAAGTATAGGCCTTAAATACATCCATTAATGGATGGAGGCACAAACTGTGTGTAGCTTATACTTTGATGAACAGAACTATGTGAAGGCAATCATGTTCCATGAGGAAAACAATTATTTGGAGGACTTGCAGCCCAGTTTGTAAGTTAGGTATATTGTGAGAGAACCTCTTCACAGCAATATAGTCTGACCCCCATTTCTCTCTGTCAGGGGCAGGAAAGCTTACAAAGCTACATCTTATGCCAGTTTTGCCCTGCCAGCTGTGCAACACCACATGTGCATTGCAGTGATGTGACAAACACACTGTCATATATGCATGGCCCAGCTAGAGTTGTAGAATAGCAGCTCTGGCCCTACCATTAGAATATGACATCTGTCTCATGTGACAAATGTTGGGCAGCAGCAATGACAGACTCCCCACCACCAACCAAGCTTGAGTTTTCCACCCATTCCTCTCTCTTGGAGGAAGGAGCTATATGTCCCACATTGCTTATCCTAGGGCCTTCACCATTACTTGATTATAGCACCATGATTGCACTTTAAACTGCCTTGGTTTTGTCCTATGGAATTGTTGAATATGCAGTTTAGGAAGGAACATTTGGGATTCTAAGCTGGAGTGCTCCAGTGCCTCACCAAACTACAAAGCCCAGGATTCCATAGGATACAGCCATGGAATTTAAAGTAGAAGCATAGTGCTATACTCATGCAGTGTGAAAGTACCCCTGTATTCCCCTAGATAAATGGTTCCCAGATTTGGTTCTCCAGTTGTTTTGGACTTCAGCTTCCAAAGTTCCTGATTGTTAATCAAGCTGGCTAGGGCTTTTGAAAGCTGATGTCCAAAACACCTGGAGAACCAAGTTTGGAAACCACTGTCTTAGAGTAATCTACTGCTCTCCATGTAGTAGAAGACCCTTATCACACTGTACCAGTTATAGCACTATTGTTCCACTTAACTGCCATGGCAACATCCTATAGAATTCTGGGATATTCAGTTTAGGGAAGGTATTTAGAACGCTCAACCAGGGAGCTCTTGGGCCTTACTAAACTACAAATCCCAGGATTCCACAGGATGTTGCCATGGTAGTTAGAGTGGAATAATAGCGCTATAATGAGGTAGTGTGATACAGTACAAAGACTGCCCCGCTGCCAATGATGAAGAAAGGTTCAACACTGACAGTTGAATAGAGAAGAGATCTATTTTGTCCTTTGCCTCAGGCAACAAAATATCTTGGGCCAGCCCTGGAGACTGGGCATCAGTTAAGAGGTCAAATTCTGTAAGATTCTGAAATGCTATTTTTGTAAAGTTTCCTTTCATTGTGATATAAGTAGTCTTCTTTTCAGGATGCTACAGGATTTATTCTGGGTTTTTTTTTTTTCATACTGCACAAGAAGCCAGAAAGCTGGTATCAAAAACTTACTTATCCTTGGTCTGCTTAGAGCAATGTTGTGACTTCGCAGGAGCAAGCAGTGCATTGTAGAAAGTAACAGAAACCGCCTCACCAAAACATTGGCTGGAGAAACATTGGCACTGTCCCTGGGGTGTGATGGCAGTGTGAACTGAGCCAGCACTACAAAATATGGTGATGAAAAACAGGACTTTCTAGGTGCTTGCAAGTCATGGTGCAGAAGATGTGCTGGATGCGGCTTGACAATACCTGCAGTGACAAAACTGGCTCCCAAGAAACTAGACAGATCTTCATGCATGTTTCCTTCCAGTGCAGTCAATCAGTTGCTCTCAATAATATATTATTAATATAAGCTTATACAGACTGAATGATAGCAGTAGTCATTCTAATTTTCTGTTTCTTTATCCTTTTTCCCATCTATTTGTTTTAAGAAATAACCTTGTTCCTGATTAAAGCCTGTTCTGCCAACTGCACAAAAACCTATTTCCCAGTGTATATTTTATTATCAGAGTGCACAAAGTGTATTCACTGTACATTAGAATAGACCTGGAGTGGCATGTGGAGAAGAAGAGTTTCTTCATGAAGGGTTTCTTCAGATAACTTGTATTATTGAGGATGACGGGAGCGGGGCATAATAGTGTCATGACAGATTATCCCTGGCCTTGTCGATGCAGCTTAATAAAACACAGTATATTTAGCCCATAGGTATTTCTGTTGTGAGTCAAAAAAAAGTCATAAGACATGATTCACTGAAGTCTTTTTATTGTTGCTTCAAACACTTTGCGGGAAAAAAGAATTTCCTATAGACATCAGGTTAGCCACTGGGGGATCAAAATGGTGGGCTAAACATAGGATTGCCATACCCCTAGTTTGGCTGGATTTCATCAGGATTTTAGATATTATATCAAGTGCCCATTTAGACCACCATTAGACCTGGATTCCACGTTTTATTTTTAAAAAAGCAAGTTGACAGCCATCATTGTATAGCGGTTTGAGCAGTGGACTATGGCCCTTTCTGCACTTTACCTTCTTCCAGCGCTGGGGTGCGGGGATCGCGCGAACAGCCTCTGGAGAGAGGCTCTCACGTCTGGGGTCCTTCGGCTCCGCACGAGCTGCCTGCTCGTATGAGAGCCCCGCCTCTTCCTTCCGCAGTGCAGCCTGGGACCTTCCCAGGCTGCGCTGGGGCAGGAAGCGTGACTGGAGCAGCTCCGGAGGCTGCACACACCAGGTAAGTGCGCATGGGGCCCAGGAGCAATGTGCAATTGCGCACCATTTTCAGCTTCTAGCCGAAAATGAAAAGGTGTGCAATCGGCCCCTGCCAGCCCCTGGAGCATTGCACGATTGTGTGTGTGTCATGCAGATCACTCCTCGCAATTGCGCAACACTTCAGGCCCTCTTTCGCATGGCAAATGCCATGTGAAAAGGGCTATGACTTTGGAGACTGGGGTTCAATGCTCCATTCAGCTGTGGAAAGCTACTGGGCGGCCTTAGGTATGTCACACACACTCAGCCCCAGAAAACCCTGTGATAGGGTCATCTTAGGGTCACCACAAGTCAGAAATAACTTGAAGGCACACAACAACAGCAGCAACATTTCCAGTCCTTACAAGAACTGAGATATGGGACAAAACGTGAAGTCACTCTTGTGCCAAATTGTTTTGCAGGAAACAAGACTTCCCTTACCTTCGAAAGAGAAAGAAAGGGAGAGTAAGCAATGCAGGAAGTGGAGGGACACATGAGGTAAGCCAAAGAAGGGAGTAGCAGGGAAAGGAAAGTGAGCAGTAGAGTGCAAGGGAGAAGTGGATTGCAAGTGAGGTAAGGGACAGAGCAAGACAAAAAGGGAGTGAGTAGTGGGAATGGCAGTGTTACCTGGCTTCTGGGGGTCCCTGAGGGGACACCTAAATTTTAAAAAATTGGGGAAATTAGCAAAGCACTGCTTAGCAAAAATGGACAGCAGGGCAACACTTAGTGAGATCTTTTACCCAGTGTTTACGGAGTCAGACCACAAAAGAACCAGACTTTATGTTCAATTTAGATGTTTTATTAGCAAATATTCTGTCTCTCTCTCTCTCTCTCACACACACACACACACACACAGAGGCAATCACTCATGCAAGCACACAAGGACTTTTGAATTTGAAGCTCTTAAAAGAGAAAAGAGTTAAAGGGACAAAAGCAAATATACTTACACTTGATCTGCTGTTTCAGGATGAACACAGGAACAGGTTCACTGACAAAGAGAGAGAGAGTACAAGCTAGCCAGCGCTAGCAAGAGAGATAGAGAGAAAGGAGAAAAGAAAAAGACCCAGACCCCACAAGGAACTCCATTATATTGCAAAAGCATTCCTGGGGGCGGGGATCCTTTGCCTGGGAAAAGACAAATGGCGGAATCAGACAGATGGGATAAAAGATTTTTATGGCAGTGTAATCAGAGATCAGGAAAAAGATAGGTGTGGGGATGGTCCAGTTAGGAATTTAGGTGTGGGGATGGTCCAGTTAAGAATTTGTTTGAAGATTTCCTGTTTTCCTGAACCAGAGTTATCAATCAAAAACTCTTTCTTTGAAGTTTCCCACAATTGGGAGTCAAATTAAGCGGGTAGCCAGTCTTTCTGGCTTGGTTTTCCGGAGGACACGCAAACCACAAGGGGTTCTGCTCTTTCAGAAGATTCCCTTTTCATTCTCCTTGCAAGGGCCATTAAGTTGAACTCAACCATGTTCTGACATCATCCCTGGTCTGTTTTTCCAGCCAGTTTTCTTTTCACATGGCCTTATCCAGTCATTGTATGTGATTTCTATTTTGTGTCAATTAAACATATCTGCCTATATATATATATATATTAATTAGACTGTCAGAAGTGAGGTTACAGCAGCAAGTAGAAGCAAGGGAGAGAGGCATTGCAAAGGCAAAAGAGGGAAGGAGGGAGGGAGTAGGAAGCAAAGGAGAGTGGGCAGTTAAAGCAGCAGAATGCAAGAAGCAAGGGAAGGGCATATTGTGAGGACAGGCGGGAAGGTGCAAGATGAGCTGAGGAACGGAACAGGAGATCAGAGAGAGGCAGTGAGAGCATGAGAGTGTGAGAAGCAATGCGCTGTAAGGTGAATTTACAGAGAGGTAGCACTGGCCCAAGGTTACTTGGTAAATGCCATAATCAAGCAGAGATTTGAACTTGGGTCTCCCTGATCTGTGTCCATCACTTTAAACACTAGTCTCTACTGGTTTCCCTCAGATGAGTTGTAAATGTCTTAAAAAACGGTATGAAGGTTGAGACATAATGGAAGAAAAATGCAACAATTAATGTGGTGAATTTGCATCATTAGAATGCTAATTAAAGTAATTTACATAATTAGAATAGACTCCATGATATGCAAAAACAGGTACCCAGATTTGAGGAAGTCGAAAATGGCCACCATAGCTAAACAGAATGGTGCAGTTGTTTGAGCATTGGACCACAATCCTAGAGACCAGGGTTCGATTCCCAGCTCAGCTATGGAAATCCATTGGATGACTGTGGGTGCATCACACCCTCTCAGCCCTAGAAAAAACCCCTTAGGATTGCCATAAGTCAGAAACAACTTGAAGGTACACCACCACCACCACTACCACCACAACAAGCTAATGGTACTTTAATCAGATCCAGTATAGCTATTCCAGAACTTGATAAAATTATTTCTTTAGATTACAAGTGCTAGATTTCCCCCAACAACCATAGATATTGATTGTGCTGGCTGAGAGATTCTAGAAACTGAAGTCTAAAAAATTAATATCTTCAAGCTCAGGGATCTTATATATTCATGTTCTCTCCATTACCTTCCATGCCTTCTTTTCTCTCCTTCTTCTTCTAGCAGACATAAAAATTCAGAAGGAAAGCCATGGAGAGCTCCTGAAGTTGTAGAGCGGGAGTTCTCAATCTTTTGTCCTCTAGCTGTTTTGTACTTCAACTCTACCACCATGGACAAGTTTCTGGGAGCTCAAAGACATCTGGAGGACCATGGGTTGAAAACTACTAGAACAGAGTGTCTTTTCTTTCCAAGGTTCATGGGACTTGTAGTCCTAGGCCAATGGAAAAAAAAGGATCTGCTGGTTATCACCTTCCACGAGGTTATTTTTTTATTTTTTTCCCCCCTTTCCCTCAAAAAGTTTCAGGAGCTGTCTTAAAATATGTTGGGCAGTGGGCAGTAATTCACTTAGTTCTTTATTTTCTGATTATAACAGGGGTGGGCACAGCCCAGAGGGCCACACTGTGCCGTTTGGATCTTCTCTGGAGTTCTGGAGGGCCACCATTTTGGATGACTGGAAATGATGCACGTCACTGTCTTTCCCAGTAGGCTCAGGCAAAATCAAACTGCTACAGCCTTTCCTACCTTGTGTTTTCTTCCTCAATAATAACTCTTGCCATCTTAACCACACACTTGCTCAACCCTACATGTCCTGGTCTTCACCTGGGAGATATTGGAAGATACGTTACTTGGGAGTAGAGATCTACCAAAACAGGATGTAACTACCCCACAAAAAGGGATTCAGGCTTTTCAAGTAGGTTTTTTTTTTTCAGCCTTCTACATAAAAGGGGGGTAAAGCAGGATGCTAGGGCCTGAGTGGGAATGGTCCAAGTCCTAACAGCCAAACTGGATCCTCAAAGGACCACATGCAGCCTGCAGATCTCATGATTCCAACTTACATTTTATACCAACTAGTAGTGATTATCCAAGGTTTCAGACAGGAGTTGTTTCCATTCATCCATGGAGATATTAGGGTTTGATGCACAGATTTCCCTCCAGGTTCCTGCAGTTCATAGCCCCTGGAAACATGTCACTGTCACCTCACCTTCCAGTCCTTTTATAACACACACACACCCTTTGGATTTGGAGGTGCAGGACTTCAGATGGCCTCATTGTGGACTAGTGTGTGTTTTAGCTTTATCTTCTTTGTTGTGAGCATGCCTCACCCTTCCCTCAGAGTAAATAATGCTGCGCAAAGTTAGGTTTGCAAAACAACTAACAGTATAACTTTACTAACAGACAGAATGAATGATTTCAGGTCTCACTTCTTAGGTTCAACCCATTAACACTATTGTAATTAAGTTGTGTTGCACCCTTTGCCTAAGTCTACGCAAATACCCAATGATCAACCAGTCCCTTCAGACAACTGACACCAATGGACTGCCTCTAACTGTCTGTTTCCAAGGCCATTTCCACACTACATTGTTATAGTGCTATTACTCCACTTTCGACATCTTGTGGAATCCTGAGGTTTGTAGTTAACCGAGGCCAAAGAGATCTCTGGCTGAGAATTCTAAATGCCAGCCCCCATACTGCAAGCCCCAGGATTCCACAGGAGGTTGAAAGTAGAATAATAGCCTTAAAACAGTGTAGTGTGGAAATGAACCAACTGTCAGAGGTAAAAATCCTTTTAAAAAGATTTTTCCTCCCTCACAGAGGGCCCTCCCTTCCCTCAGAGAGTTCTCAATGCTGGGTTTGGCTGGCTATTGTTATTCACTCCACCCCATTTTATCCAGGAGTGCTTAGGCAACCTTATATCCAGTTACCTTCCTCTTTAAACTGAGCTACAATATCACACAGGGATTACTCTTTGGTATTTTTTCATGGATGGAGTTCTGACTCTCCCTCTATCCTCCACATAGCACCAGAAGAGGTACAGGAAAGGCCTTCACATTTTACCTTGGTATACAGATGGCAATTGTTAAAAGGACACTGTTGGACAATTTTAAGAACTGCAACGGGACACAGGTGGGAACATCCTCAAGATATGCAGAGCCGAAGCTATTTAGCACTTAACACGCTGCTACCAGTACCCTTGAATTATACCCAGAAGGCTATAAGTATCTAAAGGGGACTCTGTGCCATATTTTAATTACTTCTCTGTGTCTTTTTTTCCCCTTCTGTATGGAGACAAATGCACTGATAATGCAGAGTCTGCTCAGCTAAGGTCTTTCTTTGATTTGGTCTTTGGTTCAGGCCATTAGCTGGTGCAGCTGGCCCAGATTGATTTGTAGCCACACAGGGGATGCCCTGCAAGAACAGACCAATGGCCCATCAAATGGCATCCCCCACCATTTCATCCAAAGAGGCCCCTGCCAAATGTTGCAGAGAAAGTTATAAAACCACCATAATGAATCTAATTGCTCAATATGGCACCTGAGGGAATCATTTCTCCATGGCTTCCAGTGGGCTTCTGGCTATATACTCAAATGAGAATTGATTGCTCTCATAATCATCTCCTAACACTCATTAACACCTGGTGCTACCTTTGTTCATACCCATAGTTCCACTCTGTCCTTATGAATTGCATGTGGGACTTGGCCCAATACCCTTCATTGTAAAGAGTGGATTTCTGTCGTCCTTCCACCTAGAATCTGCTGTGACAATTATTCACAGGATGTATTTGAAGCAAAAGGCTACTTTGATCATGTAGCCTAAAGGCTTGTTTGCAGTTGGTGAAATTTTATAATTGTTTTTTACTATTCTTTCAACAGCAAAACCCTACTGTGCTTTACTTCATGTGGTATTTATTTTAGCTACTGATAAGTTGCTTTTCCCATAGCTTGTAATGGGACAAACATGGGTGACTCAGGGGTCCACCCATGATGCCAGTACTTCTGTTCAAAGATGTGGAATTATTAGCTTAAAATTAGGAGGCCTGCAAGGGGGGACAACCTAGCAAGATTTTCCCACCAATGTTTATGGGGTCTTTGCCGGGAGAACCAGACAGAGATTCAAAAGGTAACATAAAATATGTTTTATTGAGGAAAATTGATCACACACACACATACACACAAGTTCTCAAACAGTCACACAAATCACACAAGGTTAACCAAAGGTAAAAGGAAGAAAGGTTACTAGATAGCAAGTTTGAGGGTGAAATGGGCAATATTTACCAATCCAGAAAAGCAATGAAGAAGGAGCAGTGTGGCTTAGATTTGCATTTAAGGACAGTACAACCGAGAATTAGAGTGACGTTCAGCAACTAATGTACTGCAACCAAATGGTCAAAATGAAGGATTTTTATACCCAAAATCTGCCTGGAGGGCATGAGTGTAAATGGCTCTCTAGCCAAGTAAAGAAAGGAGTTTGCAACAGACCCAATGAGGTCCGGAATGAGTTGATGGTCTTACTTTTAGGTGACAGAGACTTAATACATGTCATGATAGCTCTGTAATAGTGGACTGACTTAGGTACAAGGAGGAAAATTTCCAGGTCAATGGGAAGAAGGTCGAAACCAGCAACTACTATTGTCTGATAACAGAGCTGTTACAGCTTAGCTTAAGCCTATCACTTCTGCAGCTACCTAGTGATTTCCTGACAATGACCTGACTGCCGGGAGGGTATCTCTGACCTACCTATGCAGTGCATGTGTTCAACCAGTATCTTCCTCTTGTCCAGCTTCGCCTTCTAGTCACATTACAGTACATTTTTATATCAAAGCCAAGTAACATCTTGCCAATTGAGTCAGATTTCACCAATTAAACCATATCAATGTGTGTGTGGGGGGGATGTGTATGGCTACTAACACCTTGTGAAATGGTGAATGCACAGTGGTTGTTTGTACAATCCCAGGGAATGAAGTTGTACATCAAAGGCAAAAAGAAAAAGGGTGTCCCCAACCACTTCAGGTTTGATCCCGTCAATATATTCTGGAGGAGGTGCCCCCCTCTGGGATGCAATCATGGAAGATGAGTCTCGGGGGATTTCACTACTGTGGCTGGCACGTCTGGACTTCAAGCTAGCAACAGGCAGCCTTCTGCTTCTCCAGGTCTAAGCTGTTGCCAAGCAAAGGCAGCTAATTGAATTGGAATGGCACTGTATTACCGAATACTTCGATGATGCAGATGAACTCGTTAGAGTTCATCTGAGCTGTCTGCCAGATGTGAACCCCAGTCTCCTGAGATGAGCCTCAGAGTGCATTAACTCTTGTCTTTTTTTAAAAAAAAAAAATCTTCCAAACTGGAACTCTCTCTAGCCATATGGAAGAGCTTTTATATGCGTCCATTTCAGATGCTTATCATCCAGACTGAATGTACAACTGAAGCATCATTCTGATGCCTCCAGAGACACCACAGTAACAACAAAAGCCTGTACTTCTGAAAAATTTGAGGGAGGAGGAGAGACCTACTGTGTGCATAAATACTGAGGGGTCTAGAGATGAGATAATTCTCCACTTGATAAAATACCTGTAATCAACAGAATTATCCTCCAAATGATCATGCTTCCGATTAAGAGAATTAAGAGAGCTACAGCCAAAATCATAAACAGATATTCTTGTAGGAGATATCTGTAGTCATGTAGAATTATGCTTATGAACTATTTTCAGAAATCATCCCTTTTGCTACTGTTGTCATTATGTGCCATCAAACCCAGTTTGACCTATGGCGACCCTATAAATGAGAGCTTTCCAGGAGCAGGGTTTTTAACTGTCTTTCTCAGGTCTTGCAAACCCAGGGCTGTGGCTTCCTTGATTGAATCAATCCACCAGTAATGTAGTCTTCCTTTTTTTCTTTTTGTCTTCTGCTTTACTGTGCATCATCATCCTTTCCTGTCATGGTATCTCATTATGTGTTCAAAGTCCTGCAGTCTCAGTTTAGTCATCTTGTGAAAGTTCAGGCATGATCTGCCTTAGGGCCCCATTTATTTATCTTTTTTGGCAGTTCATGGTATCTGTAGAGCCATGATATCCATAATCACCATTTTAGCAAAATGGCGGTGGGGGAGAGAAGGAAAAATTACTTTAGAACAAGGAAGAGTAACATCCAGGAGACTGGCGGCCACACACATTTTCTCCCAAGACCTTGGAGTATCCCATCAATCTAGCCATGATTTAAATACTTTAAAAGATTCCTTGCACCCTCTTGTCATAGTGTCTTGTCCCATCCTCCAACTTTTTTGAGAGAGAAAAATTAAACTTTGTTGTTGTGTACCCACAAGTTATTTCCTAAGGTGAACCTACCATGTGAAGCTTTCTTCAGATGCACTTGTTATTGCTTTCCTCTGAGGCTGAAGAAGTTTGAAACCCACCAGATTTCCATGGCTGAGTGGCAGTTTGAACCCTGGGCCTTTTCTGCACCCTACCTGTTCCTGTAGTCTTCTAGTTGCTATCCCAGCAGTGCCTTTGCTGGGAAGGGAGCGCAACAGGAATGCTCCCCTCCTCACCGGACCAGCTTCCTGCAGAAAGGAGTGTGAGGGACACACCGCTTCCTTCTAAGCACAGCTGGGCTCTTCCCCATGCTGTGAGGGGACAGGAAGCACCTCCATCGTGCTTCCAGCTTTTCCACATGGCAGGTAAGTGCGGAAGCTTCAGGTGATCAGGAGTAATTGACAGAGAAAATTTGACAATGATTTACCCTGTGATTGTGCTAGCTGGTGACAGGAGAAGGATGGAACCATGACAATGTCTTGTGGAAGCATCATCATGGTACCACTTCTCTCATGTCCCCATGCCGGGAAACAGTCCTCTTGTGGAAAAGGCTCTGGTCTTCCAGAGTTCTGGTCCAACACTCAAACCACTACACCAAACCACTACACCAATCTAACTAAAATTATTAAGAACAAGTCAATTAAACATCAAAAGAGTTGGAAAATATCTCATGGGTCACCCAGTTCAACTCCCTGCCTGGGTATTAATCCACAACTAAAGCATCTGTGATGGGTGTCCCTCTAAACTCTGTTTTGAAAAACCCAATAGAGAAGAATTTGCCACCTTCCAGCAGAGTCTATTCCACTGTCAAATTACGCTGACTCAGAGACAGCTGTCAAACCATCTCTCAGTCTTCCATTATCCAGCCTGATCATACCCAGATCCCTCAACTCTATTGAGACATGAAGCATTGGCTTCAAACTGCAGAAAAAGATATTCCAGCTAAACATCCCCTTCCTAATGGTAAGAGTAGTTCAACAATGGAATATGCTGCCTTGGAGTGTGGTGGCATCTCCTTCTTTGGAGATTTTTAGGCAAAGATGGGATGGTCATCTGTGGGTAGTGCTTTGATTCTGTATTCCCGCATGGCAGGGGGCTGGACTGGATGGCCCTTTTGGTCTCTTCCAGCTGTGTGATTCTTCCTGAGTCCCTTTCATATCATACATTTATGGCCTTATGATTTCATCAACTGCCATGACTACATCCTATAGAATCCTGGGTTTATAGTTTGAGAAGGTGATAGAGTTTTTTGGATGAGAATTCAAAATGTCCCGCCCTAAACTGCCAGTCCCAGAATTCCATAGACCGGATCCATGGCAGTTAAAGTGGTATCATAGCACTACAATTGCATAGAGTGCAAAGTCTCCCAATGTCACGTCATGTCCTTTCTTTATATGTTGTTTCTTTCTTTGTTTCCCACTCCAGTTTGTTTCTCTTCCACTTTCAGCTTGAAGGAATATGGCTGCACACGCCCAGTTCCTCCCTGCCCTGCATGCTCCATCTTTCTCATTCTTCACATGACAGTCACAGAGGCTGTTGTCATTATTGTTCATCTGTCAGAAGATGTATAGCCTGGGCATATTATCAAACAAAGTCACGTTAACGGCATAACACAGCAATACATTATCAGAGGAATGTTGCTTTTGATGATGTATTGCTGCAATACATCAGAGGGGTGCCAAGCAAAAGAAAAGAGTCTCTTCATAGACACGCACATAAATGTAAACTAAATGGGGATTGAGCTCTGGAGGGAGAAAATTAGACCACTGGATGGGGTTTCACTCTGTTCTACAGGTTTCCATAGGACCTCATTTCTCAAGGAAGGAACTTGCCTGCTGTGTAAAGCAAGATAAAAGCTGCCATCATTTCAGGGAATACACCAGGGTAACTGCTGCCACTGTGATGATGGGGGGAAGAAAAAGGGCCAGAGGTGCAATGGTCATGGAGGATGTAAGACGTGGGAGAAATGGGTTGTTCAGAGCTGGCAAACTTTGGTTAAAATGTTCTTGGTGATTTACAATGAAATATCTTTATGCAAGGGAACGGGGTCAAGACTAATAAAACAAACTTCAACAAGGGGAAAAGTAAGGCACTACGCTTAAGTAGGAGAAAAAATGAAATGCACAGATATAAGATGGGTAACAGCTGGCTTGACCACAATACATGTGAAAGAGATCAATGAGTCCTACTAGACCACAAGCTGAACATGAATCAACAGTGTAGTGTGGCAGCTAAAAAAGCTAATGTTTCCCAGCCATAAGTGTCCCACTTTTATATAATATTTCATGCCATTTAAATGATATTTCTTTCCAAACATGCTATGCCATGTGATAGGGGTGTAAGTTGTGGTAACAGAGTTGTTGACTTGTTTTGAAGTCCTGGATCCAATGCTTTTCTTCTTCCATAGATTTGGGGGAGGGGGCAATGGACTACAGCCACCAGATTTCTTCAGAGAGCATCCTCAGGGACTGTACTGGTTTGGGGATTCTAGGAATTGTAGTCCAAGAAGCAATATTTCCATCTTCCCCATCAACCATTCCCTTAGGTCTTCAACTGTGCTGAGCAAATTTGCAGCAGCTGCCATCCAAGTTGGTGAATGAGTTGGCTACTTATCAGCGCTGGCACTCAAACCTCTGACAACAAAGGACATTAGAAATGCCACACTGGAGCAGCTAAGAGCATTAGTCAGCCTTGAAATTTGTTACAGAGTCCCCCTCCCCAACCCCTGAAAAATGCCATTAAAGGCCCTAGTAATGCGAGCGACTACTACATCTGTTTGGGTGATTTATTTATCCTTAACGTAATACCAGCATTACCTGTCACAAAGGGCAGTCTCATATTTCATCTTAAATGGGTCCACAAGAAAAAATGTTTTTACAGAATCATGAATTGTCGATGGCTTCCTCTGCTGGGACTGACATCTGGAAGTTTAATAGAACAGTATGTTACCTATTTCAGATTTGCATAATGGCCTCTTTTGCATGCTGGGATCGGCTTTTGTCATAGCTTCGGCCCTCCATGTCAATTAACCTCTGGATCTAGAAGGGAAGGAATCCTTCAGAGAAAAAAAAATGCTGGGTCCAGCAACATCAATAGCGGCTGGTGTGTCCTATCATAGTGGTGTGGTCCTCTGGATTTGGTGGTCTGAACTCGAATAAAACTACACCAAATCCAAAATCCACAGAACAGTGATAACTTTATTGGCCAACTAAAATGCACAAAGTATGTCATGCAAGCTTTGGATGTTCCACTGGCTTCTTCATCAGGCAAAGATGTTAAAAATCATACAGCAGAAGAAAAATGAGGATGTTAGTGTTACAGACCTACATTTTGTTTGTTGGGGATCAGAACATTGCATGAACATGCTGCCTATATTAGGAGGTTACATTCACTTATGTGATGTACAAGCTAGCTGTGAGTTCAAGGAATTAGGCTTAAAAGTTTCAGAAGCTTTATTCAGGAACATTGAAGAAACAACAGCACGACTTGGCATTGCCAATACTAAACAAGCATTGGATTTGCAGCACCTTACAAGCTGTATATTACAAATTAATGTGTGGTAACATTCCATTTGATGGCCAACCATGATAACTCCTTTCCCAAGCTATTCCACCCCCTTTCATTTTCTCATTCAGCTTGCCAAGAGCTTAAACTTGCAGTTGAGTCTGTCTGCCAACATCTGACTCCTTATCACAGTTCATTACAATAAGATTCCCATGTTCCCAGCACACCACTCACCAGCTAATCCCATCATCCTCTTATAGTACAGTAAAGCCCACAATGCACCAAAACAAAGCAGCTACCTGAAAGCATAGCAAGGAAGAACAAGCTAACCTGACATTTAGCCACCTTGCTGAGCACAGCTTTAGTCTTCCTTATCTGTTGGGAGTGCTTTGAGGGTGTTCCTGCATGGCAGGGGGTTGGACTGGATGGCCCATGTGGTCTCTTCCAACTCTACATTTCTATGATTCTATGATTCCTCCTAACAGCTCAGTGTATGCAAGTATATCTAATGGATTTACAACTCTTGGGTTGTTTAAGGACTTGACTGCCATGACTACCTGGAAACCTGTCTCTGATTTATGGCTTTCTTTACCGTGGACTATTTTGACACTAGATACCTCTTGCTTCCTCAGTATCTGACTTGGGATCCTTAAATCTTGTTTGAATTTGGGAGCAGGATACCTATCTTCAAAATATGTTCAACGCTATGGATAGTTACCTTAAAGTTCAGATAAAAACCCAGAACAGATGTACTGACCCACACTGACCTAGGCCCTTTTCACACCTTACCTTTTACCAGTGCTGGGCTGTTCAGCTCGCTCACAAAGGCTTCAGAGGAATGCTCTCATGTCCCTCCTGCTTTGGCTCTGCAGCACCTTCCTAATTGCACGAGTACCTCGCCTCTTCCGTTCACAGTGCTGCCTGGGACCTTCCAGGCTGCACTGAGGAGAGGATGCGCAACCGGCCCGGCTCCCGAGGCTTCGCACACCAGGTAAGTGTTCGCAGGGCCCTGGAGCGATGTGCAACCATGCAGCATTTTCAGCTTTGAGCCGAAAATGAAAAAATGTGAGCGTGGTCTGCGTCAGGCCCTTGAGCATCGCACAAATGTGAGTGTGTCGTATGGACCGCGCCTCACATTTACACAATGCTCAAGGGGCCCTTTCGCTTCAGAAATTCCATGCAAAAAGGGCCCTAGAGTTCACTAGCTGCCAGCACTGGGGCCTTTGTACTCCTCAGTTTCGTGATTTGTTAATCAAAATCACATTTGTCATGTTCCATTCTTTTAGTTTTCCTTCTTGTTCCTTTCACATTTCCTTTTTTTGATCCTTGTTTATCATCATTGCAGCTGTCAGTACTACCAATCATAGCAGAGCTATTTCATTAGCCATCTCCTTGCAGTTGCCATTTTGTTTTCCCAGAATACCGCAGATGTTATATCATCCCATGGAAAGTAAAAATGATGCCTTCCAGAGACAGTTTGAGAGAGCTGGTAAGTTCCACCACTGCACTCCAAATAAGTGGCAAAGCATTATGGATGGGCTAAAAATAGAGAAGGTCATTCATACCCATTCATTACTGTTGGCATTCATTCGATAGAGACCCAGTGTAGTGTAGTAGCCTGCTAGACTAGGGCCCTTTCTGCAGCTTACCTCTGTCCCGGTGGCATCCGGAGACGATGGCGGCAATGGCTTTCCCAAGAGCGGAGCACGATAACTGTCTCCAGGAATTCAGGAAGTGCCATGGCCATGCCTCTTCCTGCCATAGCACAGCCAGGTACTGTCCCAGGCTGCACTGGGGCAGGAAGACAGCCATTGCTCTTCTGGACACTACACAGCTAAACTAAGTGCAGGCATGCAGCAGAAGGGCAGCGCAATCACTGGTCATTGAGGGGAAGAACCCATCAATGGTTTGCAGTGTGCCACTTGAGTACAGGGGAAGGACAGGACCCAGAAAATGCCAGGCATAAGTATCATCCAGGTACCGTTCTTCTCCTGTCCCTAGTGCAGGATGACTACATCCTGCAGAAAGGGCATAGGATTCTGGGAGACCAGGATCTGACTAGCCATGGAAAAAACACTGGGAGACCTTGAGCAAGTCCCACACTCTCAGACTTAAAGGAAGGCAAAGGCAAACCCCTTCTGAATAAATTTTGCCAGGAAAACCCGATGATAGGGTCACCACAGGGTTGCAGTAAGTCAGAAATTACTTGAAGGTAGAGAAGAGCAACAATAGCAATTCATTTGGTGATGAATGATAGTTGACTCAGATGGGCTCCAGTTGATTCAATTCATGACAGAAACATCTCCTGCCTTCATGATAAGAATGCCAGCATGGTATAGTGGTCTGTGTATTGGACCATATCCCTGGAGACCAGGGTTTGATTTCCTGCTTGGCCATGAAAACCCACTGGGTGACCTTGGGTGTATCACACACTCTTAGCTCCCAGAAAACCCTGTGATAAGTTCACCTTAGGGTCATTGTAAGTCTGAAATGACTTGAAGGCACACAACACCAACAACGATAACCACCACCTTCATGTTGTCCTACTCTGGGCCTATCCCCAGGTAAGTGAGAATAGACAGAAGCTATTTATGAACTACAGCTCCCATAATCCCCTATCTGGTGCTGGCTGAGGAATGCTGGCAGCTTTAGTGTGAAAATTTCACAATTCCAAGTCATAGTTGGAAGTCTACAACCTTAACTATTGGAATGAAAGAACAAGAAATTGTTTTCCCTACTTTGCTTAAGCATGTGTAGCCATTCAATTTTTTTCCTTTGTTTTTAAGATTTCTTCTTTTTGCTTAAAAAAAAAAAGGCAGGAAGACAAAGACAGAGATTTTTGACAGCAGATACTCATTCATTCCAGCTTGTGTGAAATGAAATCACTTTCTCTCCTTGGCTACGGAGAATGAAATGCCCAAGCCCATTTTGTAACACAGTACACTTCTCTAGAGATTAAAGAGATCACTATCTTTCATAATCATATACATATATATGATCTGCTATTATCTAGAGCAAGAAAAAAAAGAAGAGTAATTTATAGCCAGACGTGAATACTTAATCAGTAGATAAAATGATGCTGCCCATATTAAAACAGGAAAAATAAATCCATAGGCATACTGCAAGAACTTACCATACAACAAAGATAAATCAGGAATGACTCTGACACAGAAATCTTGTCAGTACCTAGACATCATTAGTGCTAATTAAAACAAAGAGACAATGCAAAGAGAAGTTATTCAAGTAATTGAATAACAAGTTATTCAAGTAAAGACTTCTTCAACCTGGCATCCCTTTCAGAGTTTAGAACTACAACGCCCATTAAAAGAGATCAACTCTATATATTTTGGGAGGGAATTCTGTATGGTATAGCCTGTCATTGAGAAGGTCCTATCTCCAGTGTCTACCAGTCTTAATAGATTTCCATGGCAGGAAAGTGAGCGAGGCTAATTCCAGTGCACTCTCCCAGATGAAAGTACTAGTTGTAAGCATAGACTGGGAAAGTTAATCTTGGGCCAAGAGTAACCAGAAAAGCCCTTTTATTTAACCTCTTTAGCAAACCTGAGCTCATTCTGTGCTTTTGCTTTTCTGACTTTCTCCCTAGGCATGCTGGTGTTACCATACCCTACAATCCCTCCTATGAGATATATGGTTTTCATAAATTGGATTTATTAATGATTGGAGATCATGATCAGGGTCACTCTGGCCAGAGAACATGTTCAGGATTACACTGGCTGGGGATGGGGTCAGGGTCATGAAAGTTCACAAAGGAGTATGTGGAAAACCCAACACTAATGCGTTTGTGCTAATCCCTTCACCGCTTCAGGCTCTTGATGTTTTTGAATACAATTAAAGGTGCACTGTCCAGATTGTTGAGCAATCAGAGATGATCTCTCAATCTTGCTCTATGGAGATCTTCGTTATACCTGACTGAACATTAAGAGATTATCGTGAGTCCCATCGATGTTTTGTCTCTCTGGAGTTAAGCTATCAACCCATTCTGGACCCCTTTATCAGTCCTGTGGGAAAGCCATTGTGGCCTTGTCAATGCACCTCTTCAGGGTGTGAAATAGGGATAAAAACCCTAGTTTTGACACCAGCCAATTGTCGTACAAAGGTAATACCCCAGACTGTAGTTTCTCTGTGCTACCCTCAGACACTGCTGTGATCCCTTCTCCAGGACTAGTAACTATCTCCCTTTCCATTCAATCTCTCTCCATCCAACCTTGCTGGTCTCATTTTCCAGTAGCCTTGTATGGTTCTTAAGAGTATCTGATTTCCCATGTGTTTGTCAATTTGAATAAAATTATTTGTTTAACTTTAACTAGACTCCTCTCTACAGTTAGGACTGGCATACACAAGTGAAAAGATCCTGCCATTAGCTCCTCTCAAAGGCCTCCTTTGAGCCATAATTCCCCCCGATTCTAAGGATCTGCTGGCATTGCAGGTGGACCCCAATGTCTACTCATTTGAATAGCTATTCATTTGAATTGCTCTTTATTTATCATAACGCCTGGTTTTCAGCCATTTAATCATCTTGGTCACCCTTCTCAACAAGTTCCAGCCTGTCAATATACTTCTTGACTGGAGTGCCCAGAACAAGACATAGTTTTCCAGGTGAGGTCTTACCAAAACAATGTAGAATAGCACTGCCATTTCTCTTGATCTGGGTGCTATATTTCTGTTGATGCAGCACAGAATTGCACTGGCTTTTTTTTGGCATCAGCATCAGACTGTTGGCTCATGTTTACCTTTAACTTCTATTCTTTGGAAGGGAGCAAATATCCCTGAAAGAAGAAAGGCTGTTCGTTTGTGCTGTAGCTCTCTTCCTTTGTCCTTCTTAATGTCTAATGTGCCACTGATAAAGGTGACTCATGTGCACTCCACTTCTTCCCAGCTTCAAGCCATTGCAAGACTGGTGCAAAGTCTTAAGAGTCCTCAATTCAAGTCCCACGCTTCTGGCCAGAACTGCAGAACTGTCACTAAAGCAAATCAGGATAAATGTCCCTTTTTTCTCTTTCAATGAAATATTCCATGTAGAGAGAGAAGCCAAGAAAAGGAATGCCTTTTCTTAAGCTAAACTCCATTTTGTTTTCAAGATCTCCTGGTGCCTGTTGAAAGCAGGCACAAAGCCTTCAAGATTAAAGGGACGGGTAAAGACATCTATCGGGCCCGCAATAGAAATTCCCATTTGATTTGGGCAGTTGTAATCTTTCATGGCAAGGAAATGCATTTACTAATGAGAAATTCCTTTTTGAAAGAAGATTGGCAAAAAGTAATAATAGATTCTTGCAGATTTCCATTAAGGGCAGACAGTCACATGACGAAGCCTTACAAAAGGAGATTTAATTGAATAGAATAATGCAGGCTCACTCCTACAAGAGTTAACCATGTCTGCAGAAAACCCTTCTTAGGGTCACAGCTGTGCACGTAACGCTTCTGCCCAGTTCTTTGCAAGCAGCGGACACAAGGTTAGGGATACCCATGTGCTCTGAAAGAGTTTCATGCAAGGCCAGTCAGCTTTCAAACCCAATTCAGGGGGTGGTTTTTGCCTTTCAAAGGCCAAAATGGCTTGCTGCCTGTGTAATATGGATGCAAATCTTTCTTTTGTTCATCCTTGCAGGCCAGAACAAAGACATTCTGTATTCTCCCTGATGGATAAAAAGACCAGGTTTCACGTTTCAGCCAGTATTTGTCTGTGCAAAAGTACATGTTTATTTCTGTGCAGAAAACACATCTTCTAAACAGAAATAGTCCTTATACATTGAAACACATTTTCTGAACAGACATCATGTTTTCCATGCACAAATACATGTTGCTTCTCTGTGCAGAACACCTTTTCTGTGAACAAAATATATTTTCTGTGCACAAATGCGTGGAGATGTTTGCCGGCCCTGAGACTCAAAGCAGGTTAGAAAATGTAAACAGGTACAATTAAAAGTTGTCATTATAGGGCAACCTTTAAAAAGTTAAATATAATCAAAGTTATCAATAGAATGACAAACAATTTAAAACCGTAATTGTACTGATTTGGATGTCATCAGTGCTATGGCTTCAAAACTGGACCTTTCTGGGTTTTAGGCAACAGGAGGATGACATTTCCAGTACTGCTGCACTCTGCAATGGGGGCAGAGAAGAGATCCAAACAGTCCAGCCCAAGTTGCCCAAACCTTAATACAGATGTGAAACAGCACGGGGGATGCATTGATACTTGCACCATCCCACAGTTCAACTACAGTAGATGGCTCAAGGGCCACAAGAGACTGCTGTACCCCACTTTTGTGTCCCCTGAAATCCCCACTAGTCCCTTGAAGCCCCTCAAATCCATTTTTAAAGTGACTTTTAGAGCACCTCGCACCCAAAACCATGCAAAAATCCCCCCAGTGTGTAAAAATGCCCACCAACTCTCCCCTTTCTGCATGCTAGCCCTGAATATACCCATCGTCCTCTGCACTGCCTCTCAAAAATGGAAACATGAAAGGATGGGACCTCATCTTCTTTCACCAGTTTGAGGACTGAAGAGAAAAACAGAAGTACTGGTGCTTACTATGGGATACATCTCATGGTGGATCCAGGGGCAAATTGACCCTTACCCCATTCAGTTGGCCACCCTGATCTGCAGGATTTGAAGAAAACAGTCACTCAATGCTATGTTCCAAAGTAGGCCTCAAAATCAGATAATTTGGTTCAGTAAAAGCGCTTTTTCTCTTACTCTGAGTTTCTTACAAAGAACCACCATTATCAACGGTTAACACTGAGTGCCAAAGCCGCTCCAGATTTCAGTCTGAGCTTTAAAGGAGCTGCCCCAGGTCTGGACTTATTTAGGAGATAGGGTTCAATGCTTTGGACAGTACGACCATAAAAGAAGGATATTGACAAACTGCCCAGAAGAAGGCTACCAAAATGGTAAAAGGCTTGGACCCAAGCCCGATGAGAAGCAGGTATGGGAGCTGTGCTTGTTTAGCCTGGAGAAGAGAAGATTAAGAGGTGACATGATAGCCATGTTGAAATAATTGAAAGGATGGCATGTGGAAGATGGACCAAGCTTGTTTTCTGCCACTCCAGAGACTAGGAAATGAAACATTGGATGCAAAATATAGAAAAAAAGATTCCACCTAAATGTTAGGAAGAAGTTCCTGATGGTAAGACAGTTTGACAGTGGAATATGCTACCTTGGATTGTGGTGGAGTCTCCTTCTTTGGAGGTCTTTAAACAGAGGCTGGGTGGCCGTCTGTAAGTAGTGCTTTGATTGCATATTCCTGCATAGCAGGGGTTTGGACTCGATGAATCTCAACTAACTGTATGATTCTATGGGCATTTCCACAATACACCATTGTAGTGCTATTGTTCCACTTTCAACATACCGTGGAATTCTGGGGTTTGTAGTTTACTGGGGCCAAAGAGCTCTCTGGCTGGGAATTCTAAATGCCCCTCCTTAAAATGCAAACCCCAGGATTCCATAGGATTTTGAAAGTGGAATAATAGCACTATCACCGTGTAGTGCAGAAATGGCCTATGATTCCTTTAATGTCCAAAGTGAAACCCAGAGTGGATACAGCCACCAGCTGCCACTGGGAATAACATTGTGGCTATCACTTCATTAAAGAAAGTTACACTGGCCCTTTCCACATGGGCATATTGCCCACGCTAGGGCGACCTCTCTTGGAGGTCTTCTTCACCGCGAGGTGCGCTAAACAGTTTGAAAAAGTGAGGCTCTAGACCTCAAACTGCTCTAGCACAGCGGCGGGGGTGGCGCTGTGAGTTTTATAAAAACCACCTTCGCAAGTGGTTTTTGCAAAACTCGCCCGCGCTGCTCCGTGGCAGCCCCCGGTGAAGAACTGCAGAGACACGGTAGCGCGTCCCTGCAGATCTGCCCGGGGACAGATTTCCGGCTGGCGTGCTGCCCTGATTGGCGGAGCGCCGCCGGAAGCCACCGGCTGCCATTTTGGGCGCTGCTGAGAGCCGCCGAACGCTGCCGAGCGCCGCCGAAATTCAGCAGCGTTTAGAACAGCGAATCCGCGCTCCCCGCAGGGACGGAGCAACCCGCTACAAGGTAAGCTCCACCCCTGCGTGTGCCGCCCTGTTTCGCTCCCCCCGTGAGGAAAGGGCCACTGTGTTCTTAATCTAGCAATGCTGTGTATGTGTGTCCTTTTGTGCTTTTTGAAAAACTATTTATTCTCTACTGCTCTCCACATTGAAACAAGGCTCAGCACAAGATGAGGGGGAAGAGGCAGTTTATTAACTGTTCATTTATCTAGGGATTTATTTATCTGCCTGGTTCCATTGTATATTGCCTAGGGATCACTTTAAGCAACTTGACTAATGAAAAAAGAGGAGCTTTAAGCCTTCTTAACCTTATCAGGTTACTTTGGGTGGGCGGGGTTCTGTTTTCATCAATCTAATGAGTTTCAAAAATGTAAAGGATTAGCAACTACTCAAATCCCTAGCAAAATTACATTGAAGCCACTCCAAAGGCCTGCTTAGAAAGATTCAAGAAACTTCAGACAAGTTCTTAAGATGGCCAGATGCTTGAGAGAAGGAAAGAAGCAGGGATCAAGGCTTCACTTGGGACAGCGCTACAAAATGACAACAGCCTTAGCATATCAGCTACAACACACGACATAGAATCATAGAGTTGGAAGAAACCACACGGGCCATCCAGTCCAACCCCCTGCCTTGCAGGAACACCCATCAAAGCATTCCCAGCAGATAGCCATCCAGCCTCTGCTTAAAAACCTCCAAAGAAGGAGACTCCACCACATTCCAAGACAGCATATTCCACTACTGGACAGCTTTGACTATCAGGATGTTCTTCCTGAGGTTCAGGTGGAATCTCCTTTCCTGCAGCTTGAATCCATTCCTCCTTGTCCTAGCCTCTAGAGCAGCAGAAAACAACCCTGCTCCATCCTCAACATGACATCCCTTCAAATATTTAAACACTACACACATACAACTTATTAAAGAAAGAATCTGTAGCAGAGTAATCCCAACTTCCTAAGCACTTGCTGGCCATCGAAGAAAGTAGGGATAGATTTCTCTGTTTTTTTGCGTGCAGGTTGCTTGACCATTCATACTCGTCCAATGTCATGATCGATAACAACGGTCTAAGGCCACTTCTGCATAGTGTTGCTGTGGTGCAGTGGTCCATGAGTTGTGCTCTCACATGTCATTACAGTCCTGCAGCCAGCATGTCTCCACCCATTCCGATTGTAAGATATTCACTTAATGGAAAAAAATCTGTTAAGCACCCACAATTGTGCAATTTTCCCATCACCACTGGCCATGCAGAAGGGGCAGAAGCATGATCACATGCTTCCTCCCCAGTGCAGCATGGGAAAGAGGTTGGCTGCACTGCAGAAAGAAGGAAGGCACATGTCGCTTATGCTACCTTCTGCAGGGAGCCAGCCAGGTACAGAGGAGCGTTTGTGTTGTGACTAGCAAAGGCAGTGCTGGGGCTGTGATGGGAGAACAACAGAAGGAGGTATGGTGCGTAAATGGCCTAAGTGAATGGAGCAGAGCATATTTTTATTTCAGTTCAGTGCATAGCATGTACTATGCCAAACTGCTGATGGAAGAGGGCAGTGGAGAGGCTGGGAGGTGAAGGTAAATGTAGGTGCACTTCACCGGGTCTCTGGGATGTATGCTGAGGCACTGCCTTCAAATTCTGATTAACTCTGATACAAAACTGATCTTTTCAATTAATGGAAATGAGCCACTCTTTTATGTAGTTTATTACCAGAGGCCATTCAACGATATTTTTATTCCTCTACATTTGACCTTAAAACTGTTTTGTAGTCATCAAGGATACAATTTTTCACACAGTGGGGATGTAACAGCTAATTAAATGGTGTTTAATGACATTTGTTCCTTAAAGCTGGGCTGATTAAATGTAGCATGTAATTTTTTTTTTTTACCAAATCAAGCAATTCAGCCAATTTTCAAATGTGCTTAATAAGCCAGGCCAAAATAATTAGACAGCATCTGATGGAGCCCACCATAGTCATAAAGGTTGGAAGGGGAGATTTGGCATGTTTCATGCTTCTTATTGTGAATGTTTAAACGCTCGGAGATGGATAAAGACCAAGAATATTAGGACTTTGCTGAATGTGCTCTCAGTTTGATTCTTATATTAAAAATACCAATTTTAGTGTAATAGAAATATTTCCTGAAGAACACATCATCTATGTGAATATTCCCTGCTTTTCCCCAGTGTTATATCAACCAGTTTTCCCCATATGTACTACAATTTGAAGTGCAAAGACATATCATTATATATTTTGCTTTTGTGTGCTTTCAAGTTATTTCCAATTTACAGTGACCCTAAGGTGAACCTCTCATGGGGTTTTCTGGGGCTGAGAGTGTGTGACATGCCCACGGTCGCCCAATGAGTTTCTTTGGCCAAGTAAGAATTGAACCCTGGTCTCCTGGCCTGTGGACTACACTCAAACAACTGCACCATGCTGGTTCTCTACAACATATAATATCTACCACCACCACCACAACAACAAAAGCACTGTTACATTCCCTATGATGATAAGGGACATGATGGTTCCTCAGGGTTACGTTACATAAATTTCCCCATGCACAGGTGCATGCTCCTGACCCTTGTATTGAACAGCCATGTTGCACTACTGAATATACAATCAACCATTCAGCTGAAAATGCAACCATAGGAGTACTACTGATGATTTTAACAGAGGCTGTCGGAGTCCAACTCCCTGCCTGTGCCTCTCTGTCAGCAAGGGAAGGGAGGCAAGAGTACTTGTCCAAGAGGAGGAGGTGGTGGGGAGTGTCCAATGCAAACAAACAAGTGGAAACGCTGAGCTGAGCCAAGTCAAGGTCAATTCCAAAGAGTCCAGAAAACTGAAGGTCCATCCAAAGGGGTTGAGAGAGCCGGAACACAAGGGTTGAGAGAGCTTGCATGGTGATTCACTACAAGCAAACAGCAAGCCACACTGACAGACTTATATAGCTGACGAGAACAGGTGTTACTTATCATTGTTCTGTTTTCTTATTTTTGCCAGAATGGCTTCCCTCTGAGCTGTTTCTGACTCCACCATGATTGGCAGCTGGGGGGGGGCAAAGGTGAATCTAATTTTTCTAAATCATTGCTGGTTCCTTCTCCCCCTGGGGCTGGTTGCAACAACTCTGCCTCTCCTTGTCTTTCAACTGATGGCAGTGTTTGGAAGCTAGTTTGGTCTATCACTGACTCTGTTCCTGACACAATCAATTGCTCATCAACCTCTGAGCCATCATCTATCACAGGGAGAAATAAATACAAATCAAAGAGAATGTCTAGGTACAAAGGCAAGGGGATGATAAGGCACGAGCCACTGTGGAGTTCCACTGCAGATCTCTATTTTGGGCAATACAGTATCTCAGCCCATGTGTTTATAAGGCACCAACAGGACTCCAGGCATAAATTGAAATTCTATGACCAGATCAAAATGATAAATACTTCAATTCCTGCCTATGGGAAGCAGAAACAACTCAGTTCATATCCATCTCCCTCCTTCTCTCTCTCTCCTTGGATAAAACTTCATAACCAAAGTCCATTTACGTAGGATTTTCTGGTCTAAATCCTGGCTGGCATCCTGTTCAGTATTTATGATGTCATAAGCTGGACTTATAGCATCATAAATTTTGCAGTTCACATTTATGGTCATTGCAGCATGGCAAGAAAAGGAAAATGTTCCCCTACATTTTAAGTCCCCCAAAGGATTTCTAAGGAGAGTGGAGCAGTGTGTGCGCTGATGCCTCCATCTCTGTCTCATCAGTGAGGCACTTTTCAATAGGCAGCAGCAAGGGCCTCTGAAGGATCCTATCAGAGCTGCCTATTGCAACATGCCTCACTGAGGGGAGAGGGCTGGAGACTCCATCTCAGACTTTTCCATTTTCCAGCAACACAGAAATCCTTTGCAGGGTTGGTGACTGAGATGCTTAAGAGAGGTTCTGGATGGTAGCATCAGGAGATGTAACTACAACAATGAAGCACCATCACTCATAGCTGTCTCCTGATCCAGGATCTTGGCTACTATATTTTAGATTCAGCTAGAGTCATAGAATCATAGAGCTGGAAGAAAGCACCAGGGCCATTGAGTCCAACCTCCTCCGAATCAGAACACACCATCAAAGCATTCCCAACAGATGGCCATCCAAAGAATCTCCAAAGAAGGAGATTCTACCACACTCCAAAGCAGTGCATTCCACTATTGAACTGCTCTTTCTGTCAGGAGGTTCTTCCTAATGTTTAGATAGAATCTCTTTTCCTGAGATTTGAAGCCATTGCTCTGTGTCCTCTGGAGCAGTATGAAATAGACTTGCTCCATCCGCCATATAATAGCCCTTCAAATATTTAAACAAAGCTATCATGTTGCCTCTTAATCTTCTCTTTTTCAGACTCCCCAAGCCAGCTCCCTAAGCCACTGCTCATAGGGCATTATTTCCAGGCCTTCTACCATTTTGGTTACCCTCCTCTGGATAAGTTACAGCTTGTCAATCTCCTTCATGAATTGTGGTGCCCAGAACTGGACACATCATTCCAGGTGACATCCGACAAAAAGAGAATAAAGAGGTACTGTCACTTACCTCAACCTGAGTACTATATTCCTAGTGATGCAACCAAGAATCGCATTGGCTTTTTTAGCTACCACATCACACTACTGACTCTTGTTCAGCTTGTAGTCTACTAAGACTCAGAGATCCTTTTCATATGTACTGTGGTCAAGCCAGGTGTAATCCATCTTATATCTGTGCATTTCATTTTTTTTCTGCCCAGGTGTAGTAACCTACACTTCTTCCTGTTGTAATTCATTTGTTATTTTTGTTAGTTTTGGCCCAGCTTTAATCTGCTCATTTTGAATTCTGATCCTGTCCTCTGGGGTGTTATCTACCCATCAATAATTTGATAAGAATGCCTTCTATTCCCTCATCCAAATTCTTGATAAAGATGTTGAATAGCCCTGAACCCAGGACAGAACCATGTGGCACCTCACTAGTCACTTCTCTCCAGGATGAAGAGGAGCCATTAGTGAACATCCGTTGGGTTCAGTCAGTCAACTAGTCATAAAACCAGCTAACAGTAACATTGCCTAGCCCACATTTTACTACCTTGTTTGCAAGAATATCATGGGGAACCTTGTCAAAGGCCTTACTGAAGTCAAGATACACTATGTTCCCAGCATTCCCTTCATATATCAAGCTAGTAACTCCATTGAATCAAAGGACTGACTCCATACTCAACAGTAAATTCAATGGGTTCCTCTAGCTGGGACTATCAATAGGATTCAGGTCCTTTTCCCAGAACTCAGCCAATTAGCCCATACAGGTTCCACATATATACATGTCCCCCTATTCCAAGTGAAATAGTCATTTAATCGTATCATTAGCATGCCTTCCTCAGTGTACGTGTTCACTCCCTGATTGAACTTAGAGCTGTTTTCCATTTAATATGTTTTTTCTTTGCTGCATCTGTTATTGATTTGTACTTTTTTACTGGCCTGTTGTCCCATTCCTGTGATGTTATCTGTTATTTATATTTCTCATGTCATTTGTAGACATTGCAAGTCTTCCTGACAGCATGCTAGCTAAAAGGAAGCATATAAATGTTCCAATAAATGAATAAATGATAATAATATCACACATTCAAAGTACCATATTTAATGTACCAGAGGAAGCCCAGCTCGCTCATAATGCCTTTCTACTTTCTCAGGTTTCACGTTTATTGTATTGTAGGTATATAAATATTCAGCCTTGGTCTCTATTTTTCCCTCACTTCTTATGGGTAGAGAGCAAAAGATGCAAGGCAATACATGTAAATCAATTCAATAGCACTTCCTTGTATGTCCTTCTGTAAGAACCATGCAGTAACCCCGTTTTCAGGCATTCTCCTAAATAAACATGGAGCTGAAACCAGGGATAGGGACATGAACATTCAGGTAAGCCCAGGTCCACAATGTTTCTCAGCACTGTGAAGCAGGTAAGTGAGACCTTTTCATGTTGAGTGCAGAAAACTGAAGTGAGTTCTGCAACCACATTCAACTGAATTGTCAGCTGGAGCTCTACAGGTCATCAAGAGAATGTCCAAAGCTTCACTTGGAGCTTTGGACATTCTCTTGATGACTTGCACTAACATAATTGAGGTTACACACATGTAAGTACTTCTCCCAATATTGCATGAAGAGATAAATGAATAGCTCCTTGTGTAGCAGCTTTGCCAAGGATATTCAATGGGAGACAGGTGGGTGTGAGAGGTACCACCAACTTCTGTCCAACCAAAATGACCAGTTGTTAGCCATGACGATGGGGCTGGAAAATTCCCTTCATGTTATAATCCAGGTTGCAGCTCTCATCCTTCCTGATTTCAGCCATTGTTGAGCTTTACCTAAACACACTAGTGGAACTTTCTACCCTGAGCATGAAATTGGATCTTAACCAGGTTTTCAGGTATAGTGGGGCCAGGTTTATATCCCATCCATATTCTTGTCCCCAGTTTCAATTCTATGCAAATTCAAGCAAATGCTTGAACAGAACTGGGGTTTCCAGATCTCTGGTGTGGTCTTTCTAGATATCTAGGCAATATTTTGCTTTCAATATTTCTGTTGCACTTTTGTTTTTCCCTGCTTGTGAGATCAGCATATATTATTTTGGCCCTTTCCAGTATATCTTATTTCTGCAGGTAAACATTTGCTTTGAAATGTGTTTGATACAATAACACATTGATAGCTTGAATGCAGTACTATCGAGATGGAGTTACATTGTGCGTGGACCCTCTGAAATCAATAGGACAAGTTAAGTATGACTCACTTAAGACTGATTGATATCATTGGGTCTGTGGGACTTGCAATCCAATAAATATGCAATGGCTCAAAGTTGGAAGAATGAGCTCTGGAACACAGTTGGGAAAGATTTAGGCTGAGATCCTGCCTCACAGGCCATGATTCATAACTTTGCAATGACAATGCTATGCCTGACTGGATGTGCACCATCTCCAGCCTATTGCAATGACATGCAATAGGGCGTATCATGCAATTTCCCATTGCGCATTACAGATATGTACACACATGTGCATGCAATCTGCGTGTACATCCACATTCAACTGTGCAGTTGCACTGCAAGTGTGCATTCAGTTGCACTGCTTTGCCACTCAACACAAGGGTTGCATAGCACAACCAACCCATAACTTCATGTGATGATTTAAAATATATAACCCTGGTGTAGGATCTCAATCATCTCTCTGGGAAAATGCACACAGGGAAAAAAGGTATATATTTCCAATGGGGGAGAATAACAGAATAAATAATCAGTGCTCCATGGTGGGAGCTGAGAGATCTTTCACTACCAGATGGGGCCATTGCCTGCTGCAAGCACAGCCTGCCTCATAGGTCAGAAGCAGAACCACAGCAGAAGAAAATAAGGGGAGGAAATGAGCATGAGATAGATAGAATTGCAACACATCCCTGCTCTAGGAGGTCCTTGTTTCAAAACTCAGTTCATGCATAAACTCACTGGCTGGCTTTGGTCCAGTGTGTCTCAGTTCTCCATCTGCAAGATGGGAATGATGATGGGAATGCTAATCTTGGTGGACTTTGCAGAACTAGGGTAATGATTTCCAAGAAACAGTAGAAGCAGCACACAGCATTAACCTTTGAAGTCTTAAATGGCTTAGGACCAAGCTATCTGGAGGATCATTTCCTCTAATACAACCATTCACACCTTGCATCTTACAATATCAGGGGTACATATGGGACTGTCCTATGCCTACAAATGTCCATAGAGACTGATTATCTCAAGGAAAGCAGCTAAAAGTAAGTCAGTCCAATCCAGGTCATGCACTGGTAATTGAGAAAGATGAAGGCAGCTGCAGCGGCAAGGTCTTAGCCAGTCCAGAGGTTGTTATACAAAGCCATTAGTCCAGACAACCAAAGCCAAAGAAGGGGCAAGGCAAGAAATTGTTAAATATAGCCAGTCCCAAGAAACACATGAACACCAAAAGCACTTCCAGTTGAAGAGACTGAATGGCTGTGAACAACGCAGACTCCCAGCAGCTGCTGGGAGATTTATTGGTGGCTGCCCTGGGTCACCAAGTGCTTGATTAGTCAGTGCTTCCTATTAACAGATGTTGACCCTGCAAAGCTACTCCTTCCTTCTTTGCTGGACTTTAAAAATGGGGATGACTCTTCAGTGTCTATCAAGTCCTATTGAGCAGAGAACCCATCAGCTGCTTCAGCCACCAGCTTCTGAGATTCAGAGAGGCAGCTGTCATCTAGAGCCAGACGCTCCTTGCAAAGGAACTCCGCATCAGCCAGATTTCAGAGGGTGAATTATGACCGGGAAAGAGATAAAAGAGAGGGCTTGCTGGTGGCTGTTGAGACTGTCTAACCTCCTTTGCTAATGTCCATATGTCAATCTGCCACTTTTTTGTTTGTTTGTGGCATCACTGGCATGTCAGACAGTGACTAGAAATGTACATCATCACCATGGCATAGTGTAAATATCCACCAGCAGAGCTAGACCAGGTTAGCACTCAGCAACTTCCATACAGAATAGCAACTCCATGCAACATCTTTTCAGACCTGGCTCTTAATGTGCAGTGTGCAGTTCTTAGTGACAGGCACAGTTTAATGTACTGCTTTGCATATCAACACAACAATGATTCCTCATACACAACTCCTCTGCCACTGTCATCAGCTAAATACAACCATTGTACAAAGTTTTTTAAAAAAAACTCCTTGTGCATTGTACATTTTGTTTAGCAGGCAGAAGGACCTTCTCTCTGAGCTTGTTTTCTGTGTCTTTTTAAACGAAGTTCAAAAGTCATGCAGAATGAAACAGAAATCATGCAAGGCACGTTGTTTTCCCCTGCCACGCCTCTGGCCCATGTGGATTTAACTAAAGACCCCTTGGAGATGCAAATGTGTTGGGACTGACTATAGCTTCTTCTGATGTTTAGGGAAGTCTGCCAGTTAGTGACTGAAGATGGCACGGCATGCTATAAATAGCTACGATTAATTTTAAAAAACAAATCATCTGAAGAAGCACACTTCTATAGTCTCAATAGTATCAATGCCAAGTTTATGCTGTCAGGTTTTACAACCTTGAAAGTATGGTGGAGGAACAAATGCACACACCCACACATTTTAGTACAGATGTATGTTTTATTTTTGTTAGTTGTTTGGCTGCATAATGCACAACGGGAGGGTGGAAATTTAAATAGATAATAATGGGAGACATAAATACAATGTATGATCCTTATGTATTTCCTAGCTAGAGAATACCACAGTGCACATTGATGCCTATCGTATATCGGGCCATGGCACATCAATCACTCCACCATTGTACACCAAATGCCCATAAGTAGTACTATAAAAGCAGTTCCTAGGTGAATATGAACATTGCAGAACTGCTCGGTTCTATTTATTGCAAGTGTAAGTCTGCTCAGGAAGACATTAGTCCCTTACAGAATTCCAGCCATGGTCTATGGTGCACCTAAAATTAGTAGTTTCCCGTGAAATTTAAGACAACAGCCCCTTCAGGATGACATCAAAAGCCATCCTTCAAAGCAGTTACAAGCCCCCCTGGTTTCCAGCTCTTTCCAGAAAATTCCTTCATTCCACAACATGAAACTGAAGTTTGCTGCTGCTTCCTTCCATCCTCTCCCCCCCCGTTTTTTTGTTTTTCTCTCATCTTTCCTCCCACCCCCAGCACCATTTTCCAAAGCTACAAGAAGCACTTTCAAAAGAACGGCAACATTTCCTTTCATCATTTATTCACATGTTATTATTGTACAATAAATTTGGCTAAACAGATAAGAAGAGGCTTCAAATTAAAAATTTAATCTCTGCAAACAGCAAACAACAGAGGCAAAAGATTTTTTTTTCCTCATATATTAAGTAGCTTTTTGGGCTCAGCATTTGTTTCCCTGTCAGCTTCAAATCTCACAGAGACGTCTCCTATTGGCGGGGCCAGGTCTAGACAACAAGGGATGCAGGAGCGTCGAACGGGAGTCCCACCATTTCTATTGGTTGCCATTGAGTAATGTGCTCTAAGGTGCTTTGGTCTTCTAGCATATCATCACTTGCTTTTTATAGAAAGAGAAGGAAAGGCAGCGGGGAGAGTCTATTCTCTATTAATATTAATGTGGAAAACAATACAATCAGGCAGAATCCCCTGCTTCTTGTGAAATTGTTTTCTTTTATATAAAAAAAAGAGGGGGGGAGAGAAAGAAAGGAAAAAAGAGAGAACCTAAGTGCCAGTTTCTGAGGGATCCTCATTGTATATTCATGCAGACATCCGCTGCTATTTTGAGGAAGCATGCATTAAATTTGCATTGTGTTTTCAATAGCTGTTTTATTGATACAAATGAGTGCTCGAAGAAAGAATGGCAAAAATTAGGTCTGTTTAGAAGTTGTGAGTTTGCTCACTCATACCGTCAAAGGAAGAAAAAAAAGGGGGAAAGAAAGGGAACCATGCTCTGGAAACAAGTCAAGCTGCTTCTTTCTGAAAAGAAGCATATCAAACCAATTATGGGGGGTAGAACTGAAAGGTTTCCATATGTCTGCTTGGCTTTCCTCTTTGTAAATAGTGCCCACAATCCTATTGCTGGTTCAAACTAGAGTAGACCCATCGTATCAGTGGAATTTACCTTTGTGTTGACTCACCATTCAACAATTGGTTTGATAGGACTACTCTAAGCAATAGGATTCTGGCTATTATTTAAGTATCAGAAATATTCATGTACATATCAGAGTCTAGGAAATTTGGAGACTGGGTCACTAAACCGATAATTCAATAGCATTGGTTGTTTATTAGCAGCACTTCTTTTTTAAAAAAATGTATATACAGCTGGGAATGGATCTGAGGCAAGTTGTGTCTCAAGCAGATTCTTTTGAAAATAAGTGGCTGAACCAAAGGTTTTAAAAATGTAGCAACCATAGCAGAAAATGTCTTCTGGTAGAGGACCAGGAATACAAGAAACAATGGATGAGTACCTGGATAATACATCTGTTTTGCTATAGTGCGAACTTTTTAACTTTTTTATTGTTGACTGTCCATAGTCCACAAAAATTTAAGATGGCATTTCACCAACATGCTAAGTTTCCTAAATTAACTAATTTAAACAGGCATAATCTAGATGTTCCTTCATTTGACCAACACCAGCTAGTTTTAGAAGTGCAGAAGGGCTTTAATATCCAGAATAGGCCACTTGCAAACATTTGTTACTTTGATCATTTTCCCAAAATATCAGGATGACAGATAAAAGGGGAAAACATGGAGGGATGAGTTTGTTACTATACATGCATATTCTTTTGACAGTAGGGGAAAACGTTCCACAGATAAGTTACAAACAGAGAAAAATTAGCAGCACTTCTAACAAGATGGAGTACACGGTTTTCCTCCTCACCGCGGTATCTTCGTAACAATCCTTTAGCAGAGAGACAGTGAGACCGGCCCAAAGGTCACCCAATGAGCTTCTAGACTCAGTATAACAATTTTAATCTGGGTCTCACAATTCTTAAGGTAACAGTTCCAAGCCCTGTACCATGCTGAATCTTCCATTTTTCAGAAGAAAAGGAAAAAGGAGAGGTCCCTGCCCCAAGGTCCTTACAGCTTAAAAATTTGGCAGAGGTGAATAGAGCTGCAAGGATAACAGGATACAGAAACAAATGTTAGCTCTAGATAAGCATCCTTACAGTCTAAAGTCCAATTGCTCTAACAGTAAATAGGAGAAGGGCTATAAAGAGAATGCTTAGCTGAGAAGTGTTTTCCAACAGTCATTTTAGCCAACTTTTATTTTAAATTATTTCAAGCTGACTTGGGGCCTTTCCACACTACACTGTTATAATTCTATTATTCCACTTTCAACATCCTATGGAATCCTGGGAGGAGGATTTAGAATTCTCAGCCAGAGAATTTACTGGTCTCAATAAATTACAAACCCTAGGATTCCACAGGATGTTGAAAGTGGAATAATAGTTCTATAACAGTGTAGTGTAGAAAGACCCTTGGATACCTGGGTGGGAGAAAAGTAGAGAACAAACTGAGTGAATGAATGAATGAATGAATGGAGATGTGCATGTCCATTTGCATGTTTAGGTGTCCGTTCAGTCGTGCAATTTGCCATTAGGTGCAAGGGCTGTATATCACACTCCATGCATGCCTCCAGCTGTGGAGATTTATGCTAGATATCCCCAATGAGGCCAATGAGTCTGGCACTGCTATGGCTTGTATATGTTGAAAACAGGAGGTATGGGATCCACCTATTCAAGAGGCTTTGGCAGGGCCCATGAAAAGCCAAAGACCATAGCATCAGAACGAGCTGTTTGAAGAAAAAAAATCACTAACATAAAGCCTTCAGTCTGAAAACTGCCAGCAGGAAAGGGATTTGCTAGATGGTGGGCAGAAGGCATTCATTTTGTTGAATGGCCCAGCTGGCCTGCGCCTGGAGACCCACGAGGCAATCACATTATGAAAGTCTGCAGCGGCAACACAGGCTTTCGAGAGTTTATTCTTCATTCACCCTACAATGGCAAGACAACTTATTCAAAGGGAGTGACAGCCATTTTTATGCTCACCTTGTTCTCCTTCAACCTGGAGGGCTGAGCATTTCAGAGCCAATGAGCACACACACACACACACACACACACACAAACCAGGCAGCAGAAAAAACCTGTGGACTGTAAACTGCCTATTGCTACATCAGTCATTGACCTCTGTTGAGTCCCTGCCCTTTTGAAGAACGGGATTTCCAGGGCAAGATTTACCAAATGCCACAAACTCAGACTGTTTCCAGATATTTTAATTTACTCCTTTCTCTGATCTAGCCTGTTAGCCTAAGAGGTGGGGACCCTCAATGCCATTGTCTCCTTAGAATTTGGGGAAATTATAGCTCAAAGGAGGCCTGTGAGAAGATGGTAATGGCAGGATCTTTTCATCTGTGTATATCAGTAGTAACTGTAGAAAGGACTCCAGTTAAAAGGTTAAACAGAGTATTTAATTTGAAATTGATAGACACTCACAAAAAATCAAGCAATCTCATGAACTATGCAAGACTATTGAAGGGAAAGGCAAGTAAAGTTGGATGGAGAATGATTTTGCGTGGAAGAGGTGATATTTACCAGTCCTGAAGCAGAAGATTGAAATGGAGTGGCTCAAACAGGAGTCTGAGGGCAGCACAGAGGAACAGGAGTGGCTATATGCTACATGTTACAAATTACCTGGGTTAGAGCTGGGGCTTTTATACCCTATGACCTACCCTGAAGAGGTGTATGTTAATTGTTTTCTGGCAGAGCAAACAAAGGTGTCTGGTTGTCTTAACATTAGGTGACAAAGCATTAGTGGGAGCCATGACAGGCACTTAATGTTTTGGTCAGGTAAAATAAATAGTGAAAGTCTCTGTAGGATATGCTCACAGCAGGGGTGCTTGGCTGCTTCACCTGGGCAGTTTTGCCTTCTATTGTTTTTGGAGATTAGATCATTGATAGGATTATCCCAAACCCATTAACATCAAGGATTTCCATCTAATCCTTTAGAATGCGGACCTGCTGACCTAAAACACACTTGCAGCCAGTGTCCTTCTACTGCATGTTTTCCAGCCATAAGTTTCTAGTTTTACAAGAGAATATTTCTCACTAATTTTGTTATCCAGCAGGATGCAGCGGTGCAAGGTGTGGTAACATCCCCAGGAGTTTAAGGTGGGATTCAAGGGTCATTTACAATTGTGGTAATAGCCCCATGATTGTGAATACAAAGCAGTTGCAGATCCACAACTCTAGGTTAGCACCCTGTATTGAGGTTACATTTTTCAGTGAAACTGAGATAATCAGAAGCATGACCTCTGTTGGAATTCCCCATCACACCACAACTTGCTGGCAGGAAGGGGCTGGAAATGTTCTTCTATTGTGCTTCGATCACCAACAGAGCACACTTCAGTCACTGGTGTGGCTGATGGCTCTGAAGGTAAGTTTCAGGGAATCAAGCAAGGAGACAACACTACGTTATACATGTGTAAGTACATCCATGATGCTAGATCCTGGCCAATGTCTTTTATTATTGTTTCCATTATTTCTTCCCTAAAATCCTCAAAAGACCCTCTCCTGGTATTTGACTCTTCCAACTGAAGAGTTTGACAAAGTTTTCCATGGTTTTTATTTTCTTTTTAACCATGGGTTTCGTCTTGTTTCTTCTCTCCCACTCCCCCAACCAAAAAAACCTTTGTGCATGAACCAATTCAGTCACTTTCAATAGATTTAGCTTAGCGATGCTGCTTCCAGTTGAAGAAGAGATAAAGGAGAAGCCCGGGCACACTGATGCTTCTTTCTTCATTTTGGAAGCTGGCGCTGCCATTCATCATCCATCAATCACTCTCTTGCCCAGTTGACACACCACTGACAGGTTGCTCAGTTGCATCAGAAGTTAACCACTGCACACACATTCAGCCTTCCCCTCCTCCCCACTTTCCCTTTCACTTCAAAACAAAGAGTCTAAAAAAGGACACCTTTTCATTTTCACCTTCCTCTTTCTTTATTTTTGACAGATAAAGCCTGTGCAAATGTGTGGAGAGGTTAATGATTTGTCAAAACAGACACTCTCACATACACACCTGCATGAGGCAATTTGGGAGCTTTCTTTGGAACGCGGCAGAAGATGCGACATTTTGAAATGGTATACTATGATGCTGAGATGCCAATTATTTCAGGAACTGCACAAGATGGCTGCAGTCTTGTTTTATTTATTGATCCACTCATTCATTCCTTACTTCAAATATTTATAACCTGCCTTTTGACTAAAAAGTTAAAAAGTTTAAATAGTTCAATAAAGGAAGGAGCAACATGGGATTGGATTGACTGGTAAGGTATTTATTTGGAAAGGAAAAAAGATGACAGTAGAGCCCAAGGGTCGTATCCTTTTTGGTGCACTAGCTGATATAACTACATTGGCATGTAGATAGTAGCAGAAGGACAAAACCTGAGGCACTGTGGCCAGGAAGGAAGGAAGGCACGCAGGCAGGCATTGGAGAAATGGGTTGCTTCAGGCCTACAGATTTAGCCTGGAATTCTGTTGTGTATGCATAAGTTCCTCTATGCATGCACACATCCAGTGCAGAATCTGTTGAATATTTTTGTCTAATGTGAAATGTCCACCTTTAGTTCAAGGTTACATAAGCAGAGTGGTGCATGCAATGCCATTACTCATAGATGTGCATGTATATGGATGTCCACGTGCCTTGCATCCATTATGTGCATTTGGTTGTGCATTCAGTTGTACATCAGAACTATCTTATGGACATAAAATGCATAAGTGTCCCTTCCATGTGCAGGTGTCCTTTTTTCAGGTGCTGTAAAAGTTGGTATTCCCTTAATCCCTCCACAGTGCCCAAAGATCCTCATCCTGATTAATTGTAATGCCTCTGAAGCTGCCTAGCATGGCCATTCCATGCTTCATGGAAAGCAGGAAGAAGCATTTGGCTCCCTCCCTAGACTCAGACACATTGATTGCAGCAGTGATGAGATCCATGGTGGATCTCTAGTTCTCAAAGCCGGTCATCATTTTATCTTTGACTATAGGGACATAACCAGATGCTCTTCCAATCCTTCCTGCTTGCTGTGAAGCATGGAATGGTTATGTAGGATGGCTTCAGGGGCCTGTCAGTTAGTGGAGAATGCTGATATATATGCTACACTGAGAGGATGTTGAATTGAGGCCCTGGTGTCTTGGTCCAGTCATGTAGCATTGCTATTCAACACAAGAGAGGCAAAGCCACTCTGCATGTAGAGATTTATGATAAGCAATCATGATGAGACCCGGCATGGTGTAGTAGTTTGAGCATTGGACTATGACCCTGAAGACCAGGGTTCAGTTCCCTGCTTGGCCATGGAACCCCACTGGGTGACCTTGGGTATGTCACACACCCTCAGCCCCCAGAAAACTTCATGATAGGGTCACCTTAAATCAGAAATGACTTGAAGGCACACAACAACAACAACAACACAACAATCATGATGTAGGATCTGAGACATTGTCTGGTTTCCTTGCTTCTACTACACAACTCTGGAAAAAGGGGGACTGTAAGCGCAGAGTCCCAAGCATGTTATGGAGAAAGACTCAGCACTGGTCCAAGATTTTTTGCTTCTGGAGGTAGTGGCCACATCCTAGTTCCACATATGGAAATGAAGCAGACAAGCAACTGAATTTCATTTCAGTGCCAGTGACAGGAGACTGTCCCCCAGTATCCCAAGAGCAGCAGGCTTGGAACAGGTTAGGCAGCACACATGTCTCTAAAATCCAACAGAATCGGTCTTGGAAGTAATGGATGGTGTGCTGCCATTGTTCCCTTCAGTCATTTATCACTGGAAGAAGTTGCTCAGTCTTGATAATGGTAGGTCTGGCTCTGCAAGTTCAGCTCCTGGCCTCTCTTGACAGAAGATCCTTAACCTACATTTTTGACCTCAAGTGCGGTGATGGTGGAGGAGGCCCTATCCCATTGATAGTGTTGACATAAGTTTCAGCTTAAGTTCAGTAGGCTTCAACAAGTTGAAAAGAGGAGAGGACCACCTTGGCTATTGCTTCAGACAGTCTTGGAGTAGTCCTGCTTCTAGACAAGGATTGCTAGGTCAGGACTACCCTACACCCTGAAATTTCAAGGCCAAAATCTGAAACCTAGGGATGGCCCTCTCATAGGAGCTGGTCCTGAAGGTTTTATTACCCATAATGCATCAAGCACATTTGCACAGAGCATACCATTCAAATAAAAAACAAAAAGTTTCAGTAATACAGAAAATGTATACACACATACACATTTTTCAAGGCAGTGTTCTCTCCCTGAAATCCCTCTCCCTTGCCCACAAAACTGGAGAAGAGAGTTCCATCCCCGAAATCTGGGAACGCTATTCTGACACATTGTTCAACAAGAAAACGCCAAGCCATTTCTTTATGAACAGTTTCCAACAGTCACAGATTCTGCAATTTCTTTAAAAGACCAGCCTGCTGGGAAGCAAAGAGGTTTGGACTTTAATTTTTACCAAAGGAGATTGCTGGGGGAGAGAAGAGAGACAAGTCAGAAAGACCTTTCGAAAAGAATTTTTATCTAACTCTCTTTTCCCCCTTCTGGCATTTTTTAAATAAAAGGACCCCTCCTCCCCCACCTGAAGACAGAGGACGCCATAACTGATGACATAGGACAAAATCCTTGTTCTCCTTGAACTTCAAAACATTTCCCTGGGGTCAACTGGGAGTGAATGTGAACTAGGAAGAGTCCATCACGTCATAAGCTCTGAAATGGCTGAATATAACATCCTGAAGTGTTTGTGGTGGTAGTGGTAGCGTGTGGGGAGGCATTAGAGAATCTTGACCTATGAAGTTTATTATAAACCTTAAAGAGCTGCCCTTTCTCAAGTTCGGCTAGTAGTAAAAATGACCAAAATTGTCACTTAGAGGCCAGAAGCGTCTTGATGGTGAAACTGGGAATATGATTTGTTGTTGTTATTTGCCATCAATCTGATTTTGAGTTACGGAAACCCTGTGAGTGAGCCACAGTAATGAACAGCCCTGGTCAGGGATTGCAAACTCTGAGCAGACTTCCTTGATTGAGTCAATCCTCCTGTAGTGCAGTTTTCCTCATTTCCAACTGCCTTCCACTATACTGGACGGCCCCTCCCGAAATTACAAACCCCAGGAATCCATAGGAGGCTGAAAGTGGAATCATAGTGCTAGAAGAGTTCAGTGTGGAAATGGCCTCTGTTTCTTGCCCTGAAATCTGGAAGCCTTTAAATACTTGGTGTAGTGGTTTGAACACTGGACTACGACTCTGGAGACCAGGGTTTGATTCCCCGTTCAGCCACAGAAACCCACTGGGAGATTTTGGGTGCATCACACGTTCTCAGTCCCAGAAAATCCCATGGTAGCTTTGCCTTAGGGTCATCACAAGCCGGAAATAATTGAAGGCATGCAACAACAATAGTAACCATAAAGGCCCCAGATCCTGTCTGATTTTGGAAGCAAAGCAGGATCTGCCCCGATTAGTACTTCAATGGGAGACCTTGAATGAATACAAGTTGCTGTCGGTTATATTTGAGAGGAAGGGACTGGCAAAACCACCTCTGAGTATTTCCTTGTCTAAGAAAACCCTATGAAATTCACAGGGTGATCGTAATTCAACAGGTAAGTTGAAAGCACACACACACAAACACATATATAACTTGGCTAATTTAAAAAGCTGTTATTCATTGTCTAAAGTGGGAGTCTGAATTTCCTTTTTTCTTTTTACAGTTATTCTTACTTTAGCCATGCTTTCCAAGGGAGTCAGAGTCCAAGAAGTAAACCCAATTAAATTAAATGGCCTAAATAACTTAGGCCATTTCCACACTACACTGTTATAGTGCTATTATTCTTCCACTTTCAACATCCTATGGAATCCTGGGGCTTGCAGTGTAGGGAGAGCATTTAGACTTATCAGCCAGAAAACTCTTTGGCCTCAATAAACTACAAACACCAGAATTCCACAGGATGTTGAAAGTGGAATAATAGCACTATAACAGTGTAGTGTGGAAATGGATGTAAATCTTCATAAATTTCATTCTTATAGGCAGAAATGAATAGCTTTCCTAGTAGTCCACTGCAGTTTGAGCATTGTCTGCAGTTCAGTACTTATTCTTTGCCCTCTCCACAAAAAGTGTGCATACTGGGGACAGAAAACGGAATTTCTACTCAGAAATGTTCCTTTCCAGACAGAAAATCCCATTTGTATGTTTTTTATTTTTCTGAACAGGAAACCTGCTCACTGTGCAGAAAATGCCACTTTCTATGCTAATAAATAGATATATGTGCATTTTTCACACAGAATAAATCCTGAAAAGCAACTATTCTTGACCTTCCAGTGTTCTCTTTGTCAGAATTTTCTAACACTTAGGAAACCCATTTTTCATCTGTCTTTCAAACATTTCTGACGATTCTTTCCATCTCTGTTAATTTCAATAGATCTACACTAAATAGATTCACCTAACTCTAATGGTGTAATGTTGCATGCCTTTCCCCCAACTGAAAATATAGGATCTTGAACCGAATTGAGACATGGATACACAAGGAGGGACGGGTCTATAATATCCCATACAATGGCCCTAATAAAAATTGCCCCCAACTATTAATCCGCACGGGAAAGAAGTTGCAGTTTAATATAATGGAGGTGGGGGGAATCCATGCAATGTTTGTGTAAACTGATGAGTAATTTGGCCCTGAGTAATGTTCAGCCCTCACACCATTCCATCTTCAGTTAGTAACTTGCACATTAGGCTTTGAGCTCTTTTTCCTGGGGGTTAAAAACTGCACCATCTCTAATCAATGTCTTCTCATGCTTTGCAGCTCTGTGTCTAGCACTCAGTAAGTGTTGCTTCAATTCCCATTTCTATATCATCACTTAAATCATATGTTCTGTCATGGGCCAGATTAGCATTGGGCTCAACAGGAAGACAGGCCAAAGATTCTGTGGAGAATATCATTTCCATTCCTCCAAAGCCGAGGTAGGAGATCTGGGGAAATCCATCCCTCCATCCCTCCCTCCATCCATCCACCATTTTATTTATATTCTGCCTTTCTACTAGAGTGGAACTTAAGGCAGCTTACAAAAAAGGCAGAAAATTACAAGAAAAACACATATAATTAAAATGTATAAAATTTAGATTAAAACAGTAGTAAACAACAATAGAATGAAAACCATTTAAAATCTTAGGTTAAAACAAAGGTTCAAAACAATGCAGCATCATAAAAAAAAACTTTGGCCATTTCTGCACTACAGGGTTATTTTTCTATTTGCAACATCCTGTGGAATTCTGAAGTTTGTAGTTTACCGAGGCCCAAGAGCTCTCTGCCTGAGAATTCTAAATGCCCCTCTCTAAACTGCAAACCCCAGGATTCCACAGGATGTTGAAAGTGGAATGATAGCACTATAACAGTGCAGTGTGGATCTGGTCTTTATCTTGCTAAAAATCAATTCCATGTGCTGTTGAACTATAACTTCCAGCACATCCACTACTAACCGTATTAGATAGGCTCTAAATTTCACTAAAACCTTTATAGAAATGCTCCCTATGGAGGTCCACCAAGTGATCCTGATGTTCTCTTCTGGCAGAAGGTTAGAAGCTGACTTTTCTTCCAAGTATTCTTTTTCCCCTCCAACTGCTGTTTCCTCCAACAGCTGGATTCGAGGAACAAGCCAAAAGTTGAAGTCATGTTATCAAGAAGTCATGGGACCAAGCAGAACTCAAAGCTAAGGAGCTAACCAGAATTCAGAGCCAAGGAACAAAAAAGAGATAGAACTGAAGTCTACAGGCACATATGACCCCGCCAATTCCTGATGCTGAAATGCATACTCTACTGAAAGTAACTGAGAGCCAATGGAGAACATCTGCAGTCAAATAGCATCTAAATGTGATGTCCTTCCTCTGCACTGATGGAGGCAGATGCAATTGTGCTTGCACCAGTAATTGTGGCAAAATCCTATCTTGTGTTTTTGTATTGTAAATCTGTATTTACTTTGTGCCACTACATTCACTTTTTGGCACTTTATTCACTTTACAATACTCTGTTCTTCTGCTGAACATCAGCATTGTGCAACTACTGTATCTGACAGTGTGCCTACTTATTGTCCCATTGTGCAATGGGGCATGTACAGTAGCTGTTTCTGCAATCCTAGGGAATAAAGCAGTACATGAAAGTGCTGGTGACCCACCTGGCTGGAATCCTGTTGGTTATTCCCAACTAGAGCAGACCCCTTCAGTCAGTTGTTAAACAGTGAGTCAACACAGGTAAATGCAGTTGATTCAATGGCTTTTTTTTAGTTGGGACTAACAATAGGATATAGGCCCATGTGAAATGGTGAGTTGTGGAATTCTGCTAATGCAACCATGAACTGGTTGCATGACCCAAAAAGTACAACCATATGTATAAGAAAACTAGCACAAGTCCATGAAACCAACAAGATTCCAGCTCCTGTGCCACTAGGGAACAAAAGGGACAGAAATAGCATAATTTCAGACAAGGTTGTTATCACAGGACTGCATTGCCTAATTAACTGAATTTTATGAAGCCTTTATATGATGTCCTCCACTCGTAATCCTACCTTGTTTTTCCACTATTTCTTCCATTTTTTCCATTACCTTGGAAAATTCATTAAGACTGAATAGCTGTGAAGTACCTTTCTAACTGCCTACAATACTCCCTTGTTTGTATTGTCTGCTTTGTTCCACATCTCATAGAATGATGTTCTCAAGCTTGACTTCACTTCCTCTCCTATCACTTCTACTTCCACTTTCTTGCTCAGTCACATAGCTAGAAATAGCTGATTCCCTTCCTTCCTGTCTCTTTACAAAGCATATATTTCAGTTCCAGTAAGCTTTATTTTTTTGTGAACAGAAGTACTTATAATTCCAAACTTCAGCTGCTATCTTTGCTTACAACCACCTAGCTTTTAGAGGAGTGTAGACTCTAATGGACTTCCAAAGGTGAGGGAGCTCATTGGCTAGCATACCATGCCCTCTAACTGTCCCAGTTTGACAGGGATATTCCTCATTCTCTCTTGTTCCACTTCTTCAGCTGCTTTTAGAATGTTCAAATTTCTCTCTCCTCCTTCCACTTTCCTCCTCTGAGCTCAGCTTGCTTAAATTGCTGCCATGCAAAGCAAACAGCTGCAGACTCTCCTAGCTTGTCTGGGGGTTTTTTATTAGTAAGCTTTGTCATCTTGACCACACTCTGATGTTGCTTGGCCACATGTGTCCTGGTTTTCATTTGTGAAATGTTGGAGAATGTGGGCTTGCAATTAGAACAAAGGCTGGAATGCTGTTGCAGACATATGTCTTCATAAGTGGGGTTAGGTCTGTAGGAATTGAAACTGGACAGTTTTATAACATCTGTATCCAGTAAGGGGCAGCTGCTATATTACTATACAGAGGAGCCAGCAATGTGAATAATGTACATAGGGACTGATACACCATGGAACCAATGTGCATTGGTCTCATTGTTCGTCAGGACACCAGCTACAGAATGCTAGATGGTGCAAATCACTTTTGAGAAAAAAAGTCAATGTGATTCTGGGCTGCATCAATAGGAGTATAGTATCTAGGTCAAAGGAAGTGACAGTACCACTCTATTCTGCTTTGGTAAGATCCCACCTGGAATACTGTGTCCAGTTCTAGACGCCACAGTACAGAAAGGATATTGATAAGCTGGAATGTGTCTAGAGACAGATGGTCAAAATGGTAGAAGGTTTGGGAAACATGTCCTAAGAGGAGCAATTTAGGGACCTGAGGATGTTTAGCATGGAGAAGAGAAGGTTAAGAGGAAGCATTATAACTATGCTTAAATATTTGAAGGAACATCTTATGGAGGATGGAGCAAGCCTGTTTGCAGTTCTAGAGGCTAGGACACAGAGCAATGGCTTCAAACTTCAGGAAAAGAGATTCCCTCTAAACATTAGAGAAAAAAAATTCATGATGTTAAGAACAGTTCAACAGTGGAATATGCTGCCTCAGAATGTGTTGGAGTCTCCTTCTTCAGAGGTTGTTAAGCAGAGGCTGGACAGCCATCTATCAGGAATACTTTGACTGTCTATGTCTACATGGCAGGGGATTAGCCTTGACGACCCTTGTGGTCTCTTCTAACTCTATGATTATATGAAATGTTGCTCAAAATATGTCTGAATATATCTAGTTTGGACATGACATGGTTAATCAGTGATTTGATATTACAGGGAGGGAGAGAAGGAAGGAAGGAAGGAAGGAAGGAAGGAAGGAAGGAAGGAAGGAAGGAAGGAAGGAAGGAAGGAAGGAAGGAAGGAAGGGCTCGCATACACCAGACCACAGGTGGCAACTTCAGCAAATGCCTCTGCAGCAGTAAACTTTAAAGAGTTTTCAACAAATTAGGCATAAGAAGCTACACCTAAAATTGGGATGAGAAGATTCAATGACTTACTGTACTGCTTATATTTTAAGCTGTCCATCAAGACAGCTGTAGACTTGGTATGTAATGAAATGTTCAAGGAATGCATTATTTTATGATCATTTTAAATGATGTAAAAATATTACAGTTAATGCCATTTTGATGGGCTCTGTGAGAAGAATTCCCTTCTTTGCCATAAATCAATGGTCAAATTATTATCTGTGAAATTTGTTGGGCCTGATGAGGTGGCTCTTGAAATGTTCACTGACGTCGGTGGTGATATTAGACAGGTCATCGTAATGATGTATAATTCAATGCAGCTGGCTGGAATCAGCTATGGAATTTACAATGGGTTCACTCAATAACCTAAGACTAGATGTGAAGCAGCATCTACAAGGTGCAAGAGGCTTTGCAATCGGTTTCTTATTCAAAACCCACTAACGTTCTACAAGGATGTGTCATTAGTGTTCCTATTTTTACTGATGAGGAGCCAAAGTAGCAAGATAATGGCTCTGAGAGTTCACACATGCAATTATCTCTTGATAACTGCAGTGTCAGGGAACAGAAAGGAATTTCAAATCTCTTTGTAGAATCTGGACAAGATCCTATTACATTCCAGCACAGCAGAACACCCTACCAGTGTTACTGTGTCAGATTATCTGGTATGCATCTTCAGCCCAAGGCTTGCTCTTTCTAAAGCTGTTCCCATGCTGTACACCCAACAATACAGTCTAATTGGCAAAAAATATTATTTAGTTGGCGATATCTTTTCTAATATAAAAATCACACACTTATGGAAGAAAGGCCTGTGGATGAGGACTTTCATTGGAAGCCACATGCTAAGACAGATGACCTCAGTATGGCCAAGATGTAAGTTCAAAAAAGATTTGTTGGAAAGCCCCAGACCTGATGAGCTTGTGACAACCCTCTCAATGACCCAGCCTCCAGGTACAACAGCAAACAAAACTGCCTCATTGGAGCAACCAATGATCATCAACCTGTAACCTCTTCCCACAAAAACTCTCCTTTGTTTGCTCACTTGCCCAGACATTAAGAGGCTATCACGACTCCCATCAGTGCTTTGTCACCCAAAGTTAAGACCATTAGTCTTTTCCAGACCCCTTTTGTTTACTCTGCCAGAGAACAATTAACACATTCCCCACCAGGGAGGGAAACAAGGTACTTAAACTCTGACTCCAAGACTGACATTCCATAGTACCTGGGGCATATGTAGGCGTGTGACTTTGTCCATTGACTCCCTGATTCTCATGCCCTGTGCTACCCTCAAATTCTTGTTTGAGCCATCTCACTTCCATCTTCTGCTTCTGCAATGGTAATTATCACATACTTCAATCCCAAAATTTCTTGCTATCCAACCTTTCTTTCCTTAACCTTCAGTAACCTTGTGTGGTTCACGACACTGCTTAATTTCTTGTGTGTTTTTGTGAATTTTCCCAATTACAGCATTCTTTTGACTCTCAGCTGGTATCCTACACTTAGTACTGGTATACACAGGTGAAAAGGTCCTGTAGTTACACGCCTCTCACAGGCCTCCTTTGAGCTCCAATTCCCCACATTTCTAAGGAGATGCTGGCACTGCTGGAGGAACTCAAGGTCCCCCATGTTTTGGGGTAACAAAGTCATTTTTTCAATGACTCTTAGGTGTCCTTGGAGCCAAGGCAGTATGGAAAAAGTGACTAGGAAAGTTCCCCAGGCCACCTATTCTAGAATGTCTTGAGTCTGTGAACCTCTAAGAACCAGGCATTGGAGAAATATACCACTGTAGAAAAGTCCAGACTCTAGCTGGAGGCTAGAGCAGTTAAGCAGCCTCCTCCTCATAAACTCTAGATTTCTAGGGTTACATGCTCATGGCAGCTGGCGCTCTTCTAATTACAAAGGTTGGTTCTGGATATCCCCCTGTATTAGTGATGAAACTGTGAAACTGCTCATGGAATAATTCATTCTTTGAGTGGTTTAGCAGTATAGGATCCCAGCCTAGTAGTATTTGTAGTATTCAATAGCTGAGATTCTACAGGCTGTAGCATAAATTTCCACGTGTGGAGTTAATATATGAATTGTGCTCTGCAAAATTGTACTGAATTGAAATTGAACCATGACACCCAGTGTGAACTGAATGCACAACCAAATGCACAAGTGTATTCGTGTGCAATGCTCAATGCACCTCTATGCACAATAACAGCTCATGTGCAACTCTGCTTCTTCAAACTTGCACTTAATATGGTCATTTTACATTAGACCAAATGTCCAGTTGCTTCCATGGGGGAGCCTATACAAGTGTAAGACACCAATAGGATTTTATTCTATTTGAAATTCAGCACACCCTCTCAGGCTCAAGATAATTGTGAATAAGGGGAAAGGACAGCCTAGCATTTCTTGCTCTCTCCAAATGTTCATGCCAGGGGCACCATCTATCCTGGTTCACCAGCTCCATAGATTGTCACCCTGGAGGAGAGTCAAGCTAGCTTTTTGCTGGATCTATGCTCTGTGTCTGATTTTGAAATTATTTGAACTTAAAGAGGTTCTAGCTTAGGGGTCTCTTGCTTTTAAGTCTTTGGGGTCTCTGGTATCTTAGGAAAGCAGAGGGAGGAATCCTCTGGTTCATCAGTTTCACTTGTGTTCATTGTCTCCTTCATTGGCACCATCAGAACCTCAGCTGCTGTGTTTTTGAACAGATTGCAGGTGGACTTTGTACTCTATCAGATAGGAATAACTACTCTCATTTTAAAACCCTTTAAAATCAGAAATGGAACAGAAATATTTTTGAAACCCCATACCCAAGCCTAAATAAAGATGATGCCAATCTGACCACGCTAGGAAAGGAACTTTAAAGTTTGCATCTTGTCACTGAAAAGGCCCTACGTCGTGTTCCCAAAAACCTAACTATTCTTAACCCTGCACCATACAGCAAAGACACCAATTACCTAAATTTGTGGTCAGAATCATACAGGAAATGGAGATCCTTCAGATATTTTGACACCAGTTGTTTTTTCAGACTTCATAGATAGGAGCCATCTGCTCAGAAATGAATTGCCAATGCAACTTACTTATGACTATTATAATACAATATCCAAAGCAAACACTAGAAAGCAATCTAGATATCACCCGTGACTTTTGAACCCTCACCCAAAGCAGTCCCATGTAGAGTGAATTACAGTAATCTAAGTTACACCCTAATCCATCCAATATCAAGTTCCAAATGCAGTATGTGAATTCTTGGGGGAGTTACTTCCTGCATGAGATGATTTAGAGTTAGTGAGAAGTAACTTGGAAGTTCAGAACTTGGAAGAATAGCTTTAGAGACTAGGGCCCTTTTGGCACCTTACCTTCTTCCAGTGCTGGACGGCAGGCTTGCGCACGAAGACTTCGGAGGAACGCACTCACATCCCTCCTGCCTGGGCTCTGCAGCGGCTTGCTGGTCGTGTGAGTGCCCCACCTCTTCCTTCTGCAGTGCAGCCTGGGGCCTTTCCCAGCCTGCGCTGCACAGGAAGCACAACCGGCCCGGCTCCCAAGGCTTCGCACACCAGGGAAGTGCGTGCGGGGCCCCGGAGCAATGCACAACTGCGCAGAATTTTCGGCTTTAAGTCAAAAATAAAAAAAATGTGTGCTCGGTCCGCGTTAGGCCCTTGAGCGTCGTGCAAATGTGAGTGCATCGTGTGGACTGCTCCTCACATTTACGCAACGCTCAAGGGGCCCTTTCTCTTCGGCAATGCCGTGCAGAAAGGGCCTAGGACTTCCATAATCACCCATCTACTGTGGCCACTGCTGTCCACTCACTGGGGCTTGTAGTCCAAAAAATAACTTTTCCAAGTTCTAATGCATGCCACCACCATCCTAAATGTCCTTTCTCTTAAAAAAAAAAAGTCTTTTAGACTTCCTTACACAGACTTGCATGTAATATTTATTTGGGCCCTGAAAGTTTTCACTTTATGTCCCCCTCCCCATTACAAAACAGGAGCAGCCATGTACTCTCATTGGAATAATATTTTAAAGTAACAAATGCATTAAAGCATGGGCAATGAATGCACTTTGCATTTTCTACGTTGTCAATTTGCCTCACGAGCCTTTCAAGATACTTTGCATCCTGGGCAAGAGCTAAAAATAGTTTCAAAGGTTTGGGATACTAAAAAAAAAAGTGCAACTGTGTATGCATGCATCTATTTAGTCAAAGAAGTTTTCTTTCACAAAGGAGATGAAGTGTCCTCCTTCCTTCCCCATCTTCTAAGTCCCAAACTTTAAATATTCTAATAAGAGGAAGAATGAAGGGATTTTTTAAAAAATATCCCTGTAATATTTGATCTCCCTGCTCAGTTAAATATGGGGGAAATGACTAGATATTTTCATTGTGGGTTTTTTTAAAACAAATATGTTGTACCTACTCAAGCCACACTAGAGAGGTTATGAAACTAGGCTTCAGCATTCAATGAATTTATAAAATCATTAGTCCATATAAGAAGTCTGAATGCAATGAAGAAGGTCAGAGATAATTTAGACTCTAAGGATGCTGCAAACATTTCTAGCTGTCAGGATGCATAGCTCCTGCAATGGGAACATATTGGGTCTGCCGAATGTGTATTAAAAATAATGCATTTTGACCATTGTAGAAGTAGATGCTATAGAACTCCAACAAGCTTTCTGTAACTGCTACAAAGTATCCAGTGTTAATTGATTATTGCAACAGTATATCTGCCTGCCTGGGTTGTTACAAGGTATCAATGGCTAATTGCTTTATTACTTATTGCTACAAGGTATCAGGTGTGATGGGGGAAAGCATAGAGACAGGCAAAAATGAAAGTGTAGTCCGAAGAGGTTTCTGTTTTGGAAACCTGGTGCCTGTAAGATAAGGGACAAGAAATATGTGCTTAGGTCAAACCAGTCAAGGAGAGAAGGAGGAAACAGGCATGGGTCTGGGAACTATGTGAGAAGTGGTGTAATGCTTGGGCTTATGGCCTTTACCAATCACAGCTTTGCATGCCTAAATTTTGGAACTGTTTTATATAAAAAGGTATAAGCCCCACATATGCTTTAGTTTCAGCAACTTTGGTGGAAGTGGACTGTTTTGCTCATATTTCTACAAATAAAGCTACTGTCTACTTCAGAGTGAAGTTTGTGGAGTGTGGGTTATCCAGTACATGACATAGGATGACGAAAGCACATTATTATTATTATTTCATTAACAGTTTTAAATTTTAAAAGGCCTGGAAAGAGAGACAATCAATTCCATAATTTGAAAATAGCATCTTATTTCTGATTAATTTATGTTTTTAGTTTTTTTGAGGGGAGAGTATTTTGTTTTGTTATTTTGTTGTTTTGGAGGGAGGTTGTTTTTGGGTTTGTTTGTTTGTTTGTTTGTTTGTTTCAATTGTTATTGCAATAACTAGGGCATAACCGCATCACTTTATTGTCGTTTTAACATAATGCTTGCCATAAATAGGGTTCCCAGAATAATCCTACGCCTTTGGTCAGAATCTCAGGATAAGAGTGATGTCTTCAAGGGGTGTGTGTGTGTGTGTGTGTGTGTGTGTGTGTGTGTACGTACATAAATATATGGCTGAAATGCTGCCTCAGAAGACTTACATCTATCACATAGCTATGTCTCCCAATCCTATCTCCCAAAAGCTCACCTTGTAAGCAGCGCAACCCTCCCAACATGACCATTTCCATGTTATCAGAAAGCAGGAGGAGGAGTGGGGACATGTCCAGCTGTTTAACTCCAGTTGGATGTGCAATCTTAGAGGGTCCTTGGGATATCCCTGTAGATGAGATCCTTGCGGGATGTCCAGAAAAATAGCTGGTTGCATCCCTTACTCTCAGAGAACATGGAAATGACCAAGTTGTGGGGAAGGGCTGAGCTGCTTACAAGGTTGGTTTTGAGGGAGATGCTCATTATTTCATGAGCAAAGAAGTGAGTGGTGATGGTGTAAGTCTGACTTGCACCATTGTAATTCATGAACACGGTGCCTATTTATCTATCCATCTGTCTGTCTGTCTGTCTGTCTATCATTTGTTAGACTTTGAGACTCGGACAACATACTTTTGCATCTATGGTTGATGTATCGTGCTTAATAACATCAACCTGAGCTGTCCATTTTAACATCACCTTTGTAGCATCACCAGGTCCCACCTGCTGTTTAATGACAACAGGTCCTCCCTAGGTCTCAGGTTTTGACCCTGAAATCTCAGACCCTGGAATAGTCTCAATCTATGCCACAGCCGTTTACTGACAGGGGGAGCGTAGGCATCCAGGGAGCACTTAACTGTAGCTGCACAACTACAAGAAAATTCTTGACATCACCCTTTCAAATCTCCAGTGAGTTTGGGCTTCTAGATCTGCTGGGCAGAATCTTTCAGAGTCATGAAATCTACTTTTTATAATTTGAAAAGTACAAAAAAAAAAAAAGAGGAAATGGGTTTTTTTAAGTATCTATGCAATTCTGTATTACGTCTGAACTGGAGAGCCGAGAGCAGACAGGGTCTTTGTTTCCCTTTCTATCTCCTCGCATCAGCAGAAGAGAGGACCCCTGCATGCTTGCATGTCACACTTTTCCTGAAAAATGTCAGAAATGTCATTATTAGTAAGGATTAGCAACTAATTTATTCATGTAGCATTTTGAAAAAATCACTCAGCTGCTCATCAGGGAGAGCAACAAGAGTTCCCCGCAGAGTTGACTTGTAATTCCATTTGCATGGGATTTGCAAAACCCATCCCAAAGCATTCTTCACCACATATGCCAATCCTCAAAAACAAGCTGCCTTGGCAGAAGGACTTCATGGTTCCCATGCCAGGGGAGCAGTGAACGTACCCTGGGTTTAGTATGAAGCTATCCAAGGAGCTGAATCTATTCTGGGAATAGGAGCCAGGACCTTGGATGGTGCTTTTAAAGTTCAGATTAAAACATGGAGTAGATACACCATCCATGGATATGGAATCCATCTGGTGCCACTACGACCTGCACAGTTTCTAACACACTTTAGATACAATCCAGAGGCAAAAGAGGTACTGCCAAACCAATCTGAACAAACTTGATCTTGATTTCTGAAGCTAAACAAGAAAGGTCCCAATTAATGTTTGGATAGGAGTTCCACCAGGAGCAAATACTGGGGATCTCCAGGTAGGGCTGGACAAGAATCCTGCCTAAAATACAAGGCTGTGGTAATACTGAATCATTGTCTGGATACAATAAAGTACTGAATGTGACTGAATAGACTAAGGTTTATTTAGACAAGATGGGAGTGCTGCTCATCAGTAGGAAAGCCAACTTGGGATTGGTATCACAGCCTGTTCTAGATAGCCATGCATTCCCTTTGAAAGAATAATTTCATAGCTTGGTGGTACTTTTAGGGCCTTTCTGCACCACACTGTTATAGTGTTATTATTCCACTTTCAAGCTCCTATGGAATTCTGGGGTTTGCAGTTTAGGGAGGGGCATTTAGAATTCTCAACTGGAGAATTCTTTAGCCTCTGTAAACTGCAAACTCCAAAATTCCATAGAAGGTTGAAAGTGGAATAAGAACACTATAACAGAGTAGTGAAGAAAGGCCCACAGATTCAGCACTGCTCCTGGAAAGCCAGGTTGCTGCAACGCCAGGAGTGCCTTTGCCCAGCTTCAGCTGGTATGACAGGTGTACCCTTTCTTAGGAAACACAGATCTGGCCAGAGTGATTTGTGCCTTAGTTACTTCCCGATTACACTACTGTAATATGCTGTATAGCAGGCTGCCCTTAAAAGGTGTTTGGAAGCTCCAGCTAGTGCAAACCACAGCAGCCAGACTAGTTTCAGGGGTGCATTTTTGAGGCTGTGCAGTACCGGTCTTGCAAGAACTACGCTGTTTTCCAATATGCTTCTAAGCTCAGTTCAAGATGCTGGTGTTGACCTACAAAACTCTGAACAACTTAGGGCCAGGATATCTGAAAAACCAATTCCTCCCATACAAGCTTGCCAGAAATTTAAGCTCTCCAGAGAAGAACCTGTTGTGTGTTCCAACATCTCATGGAATTAGGCTTGTGGGTACATGTAATGAGCTTTCTTTGTCAAAGTACCTCAACAGTGGAGCTCCGAAACCCAAAAAAGTTAGGGTGTTCCCATGTCTTTTAAGCTTCCAGTGAGCAGCCAAAACTGCTGTTCCATATGGTATTCAGTGTTTGCACTGTACTTTTAAATGTTTTAAAACTGTATTCTAGGATTGTTTCAGACTGTTAGTAGGAGTTTGATAGAAGTATTTTCATGTGTTTCAATTTTTTTTAATCTTTGTATTGCTTTAATTGATTTTTAATTGCTCATCATTTTAGGAGCCTTTCTGGGCTGAGAAGTGATTCAGAAATATTACAAACAAACAAATAAATAATCAAGATGGATAGTATTGGGTTAGACAGACCAATGATCTGACTCAATACAACGGAACAATCTGTTCTTCAGTATTCTTGGAGCTATTGCATATCCGTGGAGTATCCTCCTGGACATATTCTTTTGGTTGGAGGAGTTCCTATGCCTGAGGCAGTCAGCTGAATGGGGCAGATAGACATGCATAGTGTGGCGGTTCAATAGAATGCAGCACAAAGCACAGTGGAGTTTTAGCTCACCAGCCAATATGAAAGTGTGTTGGAAACAGGTGTCTAAACCCCCACCCCAGTCTCTCCAACCCAGTGTGCTGTCAGAAGATGTCTCAACATGAGGCACTAAGTAAGTAATAATACCGCCTGCTTTGGTTAGACCTCACCTGGAAAACTGTGCCCAATTCTGAGCATCACAAGTCAAGAAGGATGTTGACAAACTGGAAGGTATTCAGAGGACAGCAACCAAAATAGTGAAGAGTCTGGAAACCACGCCCTATGAGGAGTGTCTTAGGGAGCTAGGTGTATTTAGCCTGATGAAAAAAAGGTTAAGAGGTGACATGATAGCCATGTTTAAATATTTGAAGTGATATCATGTTGAAGATGGAGCAAGCTTGTTTTCTGCGTCTCCAAAGACTAGGGCATGGAGCAATGGATACAAAGTGCAGGAAAAGAGATTCCACCTAAACATCAGGAAGAACTTCCTGATGGTAAGAGCTGGTTGACAGTGGAATATGCTGCCTTGGAGAGTGGTAGAGTCACTTCCTTTGGAGATATTTAAACAGTGGCTGGAAGGCCATTTTCTGGGGGTGTTTTGAGTGTGTATTCCAGTATGGCAGGGGGTTAGACTTGATGGATGCTGTGGTCTCTTACAGCTTTATGATTGGACCATCCTTCTCAAAGAGAAGTAGTAATCGAGCAGCTGCAAATAGGCAGAAGCAAGGCCTGACTTACCTTCCTGAGGAGCAAGGTAACTACTTCAGAGAGTGGAGCACAAGAGGTGGCAAACCATTCTTCCTTATCTCCTCGGTGAGAGGGCTCCCATCATCCCCTGGCACTACAGGAATTATCAGCCAAAAGGGTCAAAATCTGCAGGTTCTGTTTAAGGACACATGGAGAACTTACCTCCAGAGCTTGTCAGGGTTTTTTTTGGGGGGGGGCTTAACATTTAGGCAGAGCTTGGGAAAAGATTCCCCTATGAACTACAGATCCCAGAATTCCACCACCAGCATGATCAAGTTGCTCAGGAGACTCTAGAAGCTGTAGTCCCAAACAATAACTTTCTCAGTCTCTGGTTTTAGGGACCAGCAACTTTCAGATATGAGGCTTTGGCATTCACAACAGCCCACATTCTCTCTTTCTGGAGCAGTAAGATCACTAGGGCTTGGAAAGACACCATAGGAATCCACATGAGTAAGGATGCAAGGGGCAGCTCCCCTCTAAAGCAAAAACAAACAAGAGCACCGCCTGGCTCTCTTCAAATTCTGTTTGGAACACTAAGACGTTTGAGTCAATATTGTTTCCCTGCGGCAGATGCCAGTATTAATTATTAAGCAATGAGGATACCGATCACATCCACGGAATATGACAGTCTCCCAAGAGTCAGCCAGCCAGGAGGTCTTGTGGGCTCTCTTTTCCCAAGTGCAGAATACTTGATTAGAATCCGGTCCACTTTGGTGTTAAATAAACCAAGAACTTTGCTTGGGAAATCATTCTGTAGTCAAGCAACTGTACATATCAGAAAATGTTCCTTCTCTTCATTGGTCCTTACTCTCTTTTGCTCTCAGCTTTGCTGTCTCTGCGTGGCAAATTCACTAGATCCTCACAATCAGTTCACTGAAACCATTCTTCAGGAACAAGGCACAAACCCAGCTAGTCCACCATCCTGGGCCTGAAAACAGCCTGCCAGATGTTTCTGGGATTCCTGAAACACGGCAGGAAGTCAAAAATGTTTATGTGTAACGCCATCCCAGCACAAAGTATTTAGAGCTATACAGCATCTCCAAATAGAGGTTCATTTTGTCCGTCATGGGTAAGATGTTACCCTGATTTCTGGGGTCCCGGGAGGGACACCTCAATGTGCTCACAATGGGGAATGGGAATTAGCAGAGCACAAGCTCAGCAACACAAAAGGCAGGGCAACCTAGCAAGATCTTGAACCCAGTGTCTACAGGGTCAGGCCGAGTCAATGAACAAACAGAAGTAAATTAAAATTGTTTTTCTTTATTTTGATAACACAGTCACAACGTATATATGCAAACACACTCATACAGACCTAAGAAAGAAAGGTAGGAGTTGGATAAAGGGTTTTAAGAGGAGGTTTTGCATGGGAAATACTACACTTGTCCTGAAGCCCAGGTAGTCTGAAGAAAAGTCCGTAGAAGAGGAGATTCTCAGCACATGGAGCTGAGGGGAAGGCTCGTCGAACAGAGCGACAGCAAGGCGGGGTGGAAGTCAGAGCGATCCAAGAAAGTGCTCAAAGTCAGGGGATCTTATAGGGGAAAATGTGCCTGTAGGTTAGTCCGTTCCCAGGGAAAACAATGGGTTTCGGGCTGGAGACAAAGCCTCCAAAAGATCAGTACTTTACATGATTGCATTATGACAGTGTTGTCAATAGCGTAGCCAGTATGCAAATGCAGAGTGCATACATAATATGATCTTAAGAAGGTACTTGCCTGGAGGTCTCCTGAAGCTGCAGTCCAGCAAATACTGGCCTGCCAGGATTAGTTTTGAATGGTTCAGCTATTTTCCGCCGTGCCCGCGTGCGTGCTTGTCCAGGGGCCTAGCAAGCACATGGGGAAGAATGGATAGTGAAGGCCAAATTCTTGATATCGAATGATATCTAATATGCCACAAGTTCGAACTAGAAACTACAGTAACAAAGAGCAGGGTCAGTCCTACCGTTGTCCACAGTGAGCCACGTGGCTCTTTTGGCAAATCAGGAAGAGTGGCCCATTGTGCCCTCCACCTTTTGTTTTCTAGATTGTCTGTTGTTGCCGCAACCACCACTGTGAATGTGTCCATGTTCCCTGGCAAGACATGAAGAAATTCGGTAGCCTTTGGTACTTTCTTCTTGTGCGCCTTGAAGTTGGCTTTGATTTGTGGTGATTCTAGCATAGTTTTGTTGTTGTTGTTGTTGTTGGGAGACTTAAGATTTATTCTGAATAGTTTTGACATTACCTTTCTGTAAAGCTGGGAGAGTGCAACTTGCCAAAGGTCACCCAGCAAGTTTCAGTGACTGAACAAGGATTTGAACTCCGGTGTTCCAGAGTTGTAATCCAGTGTTCAAGCCATTGAACCACTCTAGCTCTGAAATAGGGTTTCCTTGTCAATATATATTTGAAAGAGGGTTGCCATTGCCTTCCTCCGAGGCTGAGAGTGTGTGGCTTGCTCAAGGTCACCCAGTGGGTTTCCTCAGCTAAGCTGGGTGTTGAATTCTGGGCTCTCAGGATCCTAGTATAGCATTCAAATTGCAACCATTGCACTAGTCTGGCTATAAAGGGATTATTGGATACTTTACTTCTTTTAATGTTAAAACCAATGGACATTGCTATGTCTTTTAAAACTAATGAAATAGCTTTTTCTGCACAGAAATATTATTTTGCCTGCAAAAATGCTGCTCCCTGAACAGAAAAATGCTGTTTTCTGTGCAGCATAACCACATGGGAAATTTGCACATCCCAAATGTTGAAAAGGCTTCAAAAACTGTGTGCTTTTAAAAGATTCTCTCATAGTTGGAAGAAAATTGTTAAAAATGCTCATTGCTCCCTTTGAGAAGGAACTTGGTGAAGAAATATTTCCCTGCAGCATCATAACAGAGATAACTTGGATGGAGTCAGGAATCATTTCTGTGAATTTTAAAATAATTTTCTTCCTTTTTCTCTTCTCCTTTCCTTTTTAATGTGATTTATTTTACTTCTTATTATATATTATTTACTATAAAGCTGTATCTTCATAAGATATTTATGAATAATATTCCATGGTTATCAAATTATTTAAAAAACAAACAAACATGGGAATTCCCCATCAGATGATTTTGGGATTTCTTTTTTTCACCTCTTGCTACAGTTATAAATATCCTGCACATGCCAACAGGGACAAACAGAAAAAAAGGAAGGAAGGCGGGAGAGAGAAAGAGCAAAGAAAGAGAAAAAAAAGAAATCCAGTCAGAGGAAGAACACATCAATATTTCATCAAGCATTATCGCTCTAGAAAATATGAACAAATTAAGAATACTATGTCTCACTTTCAGTGATCTGTCTTTTATACCTTCTCACTTAACAAGACAACTTGCAAGCTACTCTGTCTGCACAACCCTTTAAAAAAAAAAGCAACTAACAGGCCTGTTTTGAGGCAAGACTAGGATCCCTGAAGGATACTGTAAAAGTTGAAGATGGTTTAATAAAATGTAATAAAATTATTGATAATAGGTATTCATAAAAAGCATCAGACATTTGTGATTCTGTATTCCTTCCTAATGTTGGAATAGGAGACTGGATGGGTGGGTAGATAGATAGATAGATAGATAGATAGATAGATAGATAGATAGATAGATAGATAGATAGATAGACAGACAGACAGACAGACAGACACAGACAGACAGACAGACAGACAGACAGACAGATATTGAAAGAGGGAGAGAGAGAGAAAAACCTCAAAGGGAAATGTAACTGTTGGTTAACACAAGGGCAGAGAGCCTGCATCACCCTCTTAGTTACAAAAGTGTAACTAAGGCCATTTCCGCACTAGTAGAAAGCATTTTTACCATGTTTTGAGCTTTCTCCCAAGCCATTTTACACCTAGGAGAGGCTTTTTTAATCAACAGGAAGTGAACATAAGTCACTTCTTATTTGTGAAAAGGTCTCTCCTGAATCTAAAATCCTAGGCAATCACAGAAATAGGGCAAAATGTCCTCAACGCATTCTAGAGCGCATTTGGGAGCAAAAAAAAAATGACCCCCCGCAGCTTCCTGGGGGTGATAAAACAGCCCCACAGGCCATACCTTGTCCACTCCTGACGTAGAATGAGTTAGTGGATTGAAGAGGAACATTAAAAAGAAGGAAATAGTTTTTTTATATTTGGAGTATAGGAGGGGAATTACTGGGACCAGAAACAACCTTGACTTCATGGCTCAACCTCCAAGTAATCTTAAACCAGGGACAGGGCATTTTTCATGCCTGCAACCTCCTGGAAAGCTGCATTAGTATGCCTAACACCACTATTTCACATCTAGTTTAATTTTTGACTGATTTTCAGAAGATTTTTTTTTCTTTCAGAAAGGTTTGGGGACGTGTGGGGAGCTGGAGGAACTGAGCTGCCAAAACTGCATTTTGTAGTGTTTGAGGACCATTTTGGAGTAGTAGGGCAAAAATACCCTTCAGGGATATATTGGGAGTTTGGGAGACTTCAGGGGCCACCTTTTGGGGCCCAAGGACCACACACTGTCCACTCCTATCTTAGGCCCTTTTCGCACAGCATTTTCCATGCGAAAGAGGGCCTGGAGCAATTGTTAGGAGCATGACGCACTCACAATCGCGTGATGCTCCAGGGGCCGGCAGGCACCAATCGTGCACCTTTTCATTTTCGGCTAGAAGCCAAAAATGGTGCGCGATCATGTATTGATCCCGGGCCCCGGGCCCACTTACCTGGTGTGCGTACCCTCCGGAGCTGCACCGGTCGCGCTTCCTGCCCCAGCACAGCCTGGGAAACTCCTAGGCTGCGCTGCGGAAGGAAGAGGCAGGGCTCTCGCGTCAGCAGGCAGCTCGTGCGGAGCCGAAGGACCCTGGATGCGAGAGCCTCTCGCCGGAGGCTGCTTGAGTGATCCCACACCCCAGCACCGGAAGACGGTAAGGTGCAGAAAGGGCCTCTGACTAATGATTCCCCATTTTGGGTACTCAGTTCCCAGACCATTAGACTGGAAGCTGAAGTTCAATAACACATGGGAACTACTGTCCTAAGCTATCCTGTTTCTCTCGACAAAAACTGCCATTTTCTTGTTGTTTGACATCAGGTCACTTTCAACTTATGGTGAACCTATCACATGGTTTTCTGAGGCTGAGAGTGTGTGATGCTGCAAACAAAGGCTGTAGGGAGGAGACAATGTTGGAAACTCTTCTAGGAACAAATTCTTTCAGAGCTTGGAAAAGTTACTTTTTTGACTGCAGCTCCTAGAAATCCCCAGCCAGCACAGCTATTGGCTGAGGGGTTCTGGGATCTGTAGTCTTAAAAAAAACTCTTCCAAGCTCTCATGACAGTTTTAAAAAGCATTCTTGGCTCACAGTATTAGACCATGAAAGGGATGGGAATTCCTTCTCTTCTAATCTAACCTCTTTCTCCTTCACAAAAGATTTTTTCTTTTTCTTTTCTTTTTCCAAATGTATCATTCTCCAGATTTTTCTATCCGAAGCAGGAGACGTGATGCAAATCTGCTAGCCTGAATCATCCTGAGACACAAATGACAAGCAAGTGCAGCTCCCCAGTGATGGATTCATGCCCTATGAGAAAGAATAAAATAATATCCTCTGGGTAATTTAGCAACAATCCTCTGTCATGAGCTGTTTTTTCTTCTTCATTTTATCTCTGGGGCTCAAGATAGACTAGAGAGTCATGAAAGGTTGCATCTCAATAGGATTCATTGTTATTTGAATTGGAGACAGAATATTTTACAAATGATGAGCAAGGAGAATGGTTATTTCTAAGCCTAGCATTGGGTGTACATTTGAAATTGAGAAACATGGAAGGCACAGCTGAAATGAATGGCTAAGCATGATGAGGCCGTTTGATCTGAACCAAAGGGACAATGGCTCTTTCACGCTGCACAGTTACAGCGCTCTGATCCCACTAACTGTCATGACAACGGCCAATAATATTTTGGGATCTGAAGTTTATTTAGTATTCTCACACAAAGAGTTTGAGCACCTCTCCAGTCTACAGACTCCAACATGCCACGAAATTCAGCCATGATAATTGTAGTGGAATCATAGTGCTATAACTGTAGAGTGTGTAAAGACCCCCTGGTGAGCAACAATGAAAGGGGGACAACTGCTTTCATGCCCCACTTGTTGGATTCCCTTGGATTGATCAGAGTGGGGAGAAAAGTGACAAAATTATGGGAAATTCTTAGGCAAACCTGGAAACATTACTTTCTTATGGCCATGCTGGCTGGAGCATTCTGGAACTTGCAGTACAGCAAAGCAATTTTTTCCTGGCTCTTACTCTTAGGGCCGAACAACACAATCTTATAGTTAGGCCTTTTCCACACAAGGATGGCATTCCGGCATGGGAACACAAAAGGAGTGGAACCATAAGAATGCTTCGGCATTGTTGTCACGGCCCATCCTTCTTGTGTGACCAACGGGTGCAATCATGCGGTAAATCATTGACAGATTTTCTCTGTCAATGACCCCCTCTCGCACAATGCTCCTGTACTTAACTGCCATGAGGAAGGGCCAGAAGTGTGACGGAAGCATTTCCTGCCCAGTGCAGCATGGAAAAGAACCTGGCTGTGCTACAGAAGGAAGAGGCATGTCCCTCATGCTCCCTTCCTCAGGGAGCTGGTCTGGTGTGGAAGGGAGTGTTCCCATCGCACTCTCTGCCTGCGAAAGGTGCTGCTGGGATTGTGACCGGAGAATGATAGGATAAGGTAAGGCAAAGAAAAGGCCTTAGTCCAGTGGTTCTCAACCTGTGGGTCCCCAGATGTTTTTGGACTTCAGCTCCCAGAAGCCCTGAGCATTGACCATAGTGGCTGGGGCTTCTGGGAGCTGAAGTCCACAAACATCTGGGGACCCACAGGTTGAGAACCACTGCCTTAGTCCTAACTAATGCCCTTTTCGCATGGCATTTTCCATGAGGAAGGCCCCTCGAGCATTGCACAAATGTGAGGAGTGGTCCACGTGACACACCCACATTTGCACACTCACATTTGCTCCAAGGCCTGGCAGGCACCTCTCACACACTTTTTCATTTTCGGCTTTAAGCCAAAAATGGTATGCAGTCGCACATTGCTCCCAGGCCCTGCACGCACTTACCTTTCATGCAGAGCCTCTGGAGCCGGGCCGGTCGTGCTTCCTGTCTCAGTGCAGCCTGGGAAGGTCCCAGGCTGCCCTGCGAAAGGAAGAGGCGGGCCTCTCACGTGAGCAGGAAGCACATGCAGAGCTGAAGAAACCTGGACACGAGGGCCTTTTACAAGAGGCTGCTCACACGAGCACCGCACCCCAGTGCAGAGAAGAGATAGAATGCAGAAAGGTAGAACCATGGAATCAATGTTGTTTACTTACATGTTGATGTACCACTCAACAGCTGCTTCCACACTCTAATTGGGACTGATCAACAGAAATCAAGCCAGTGACATTAAACATTGAAAGTTTGTCCTTAAGTTCAAAAGTGTGATTTGGGGTGCGGTGGTTTTGAAATATGTGGGGCACAGAGATCAATTTGGGACCCTAACAGTGGTAAAGGGGACATGAAAAGGCTTTAGCAGTTTGCCCCATTGGTGCCATCCATTTGAGTGGAGTGGTGAATCTGCGCTGGATTCAAATGAATCCAGCACTTTGAGTGGTTCCTTTAAAGTTTGTACTAAACTTTGGAACAGTTTTCCCACTCTGTTCAAACCAGTGCTTTGCCTTCTGAAATTCAGAACAGGGAGCCTGCGTCTGTACTTTGCATTAGCCAAGGATAGATAGATAGTCTGTCCCATTCATTCCATACATTTCCCAACATGACAGCTCATTCAAAAGAAGACATGATATGATAAACAAGAATACAGAATTGGTCCAGGCATTCCGTGACCCTTACAAAAGGAAAGCAAGCATTTTTCTCCTAAGCACCTTCATTTCTCAAGCGGTCAGTCAGCATCCCAAGGCAGAATATGCCATTGCTATAATTTCATCCCCTCCGGAACCTGAAGCACTGAGGGAAAGAGAAGTCAATAAGAATATTTAATAAACACCACCAGGCCAGGAAGCGTACGACTGAAATATTGCCAGCTTGTTATCCTTAAGGGCCCTATTCCATCCAATTTGCTCCCCTTAAAAACTAATTTTCTTTTATTTCATTGAAGTGCTCACCCTTCCCCATCATTTCACAGCAATCACCTCTCTGGCGAACAGGCAGAGGGAAGCAACAACAGCACACCATGACAACAACGCACAGGCTAGGAGGGAGGGCAGAATGACATCGCTGAAAAGAAAAGCGAGTAATGGGGACGAAATGACAGGCGTGGAAAATATCTTGGGTCAAGACCATTACCTCCCTATTAGCATTGCTGCTACTACAACTATTCATTCCATTTATATTCCATCTTTTCTTTCACAACCAAGTGCCCATTCACACTCCACAATCCTAGCATTATTATTCCACTTTAACTGTCATAGTTCCACCCTATGGAATCCTGGGAATAACAGTTTAGAGAGGAGCGTTTTGAATTCTCAACCAGGGAGATGTAGTGCCTCACCAAACTACAAAGCCCAGGATTCCGTAGGAAGGAACCATGGCTGAAGGGACAAACAAAAAAATGAATTTTCTTCTGACCGGAAATGTCAGATTAACTGTAAAAAGAAAAATGAGGGTGAATTGATGATAACAGGTTTTTAACGTGCTGACACTTTTAATTTTTGACCTCTAGGTCATTTCTACCCTACACTGTTAATAGTGCTATTATTCCACTTTCAACATCCTATGGAATCCTGGGGTTTGCAGTTTAGGGAGGGGGCATTTAGAATTCTCTGTCAGAAAGCTCTTTGACCTCAGTAAACTACAAGCCCCAGAATTCCACAGGATGCTGGAAGTGGAATAATAGCACTATAGCAGTGTAATGCAGAAATGGCCTTATTCTTTATTATTACATGAAAAGTGTAATATGAAAATAATGAATGATTTTAGTTTGTTGTTTGCTGCTGTTTTGAGATAGTTATGTCTACAATTACGATTTAAGTAGTAATGTTTAAGACTTATTAATAGTATCTGAGGATTAATCATTATTCTAACTGTTATTGCTTATTACTAGTTTAAATAATATGATCATAACATTTATGTTACGAGTGTAACTAAGAGTAATTGAAGTACGTTTATTGCTGTCAATCTTTCTTTTTTAATTAGATGTTGAGGTTTGATGTAAATGTTTAAAATAAACCTAATCCAACATAATAGAATAATGTTAACAAGTGTTTACTATTGATTATAATTGCTCTTTTATTAAATAGGTAAATTTCATTTTGAGTATAGATAAGGTCATACTTACTATCAGTGACAAGAATTAACTTTGGTTTTTATTAAGGATTTATTAATTAAGTATAATTGTTAAGTAGGAGCTGTTTGCAACAAGGACAGGAACCAACTTTTTAATTATTTGTAGGTTTGTTTTGTTTTTTTAATTGATTCTAGTTTAGGTAGATATTTGCAGTTTTATCATGTAGCGTTTTGTTTTTTCACACATATTGTACTGTTTCGTATTTTTAATTTTGTGCATTGTTTTATGTTATTGTTTATGTGTCTTTAATAAAAATATCTTTTTTTAAAAAAAGGATGGAACCATGACAGGTAAAATGAATTCATAGGCCATTTCCGCACTACACTGTTATAGTGCTGTTATTCCACTTTCAACATCCTGTGGAATTCTGGGGTTTGTAGTTTACTGAGGCCAAAGAGCTCTCTGGCTGAGAATTCTAAAGGCCACTCCCTAAACTGCAAACCCCAGGATTCCATAGGATGTTGAAAGTGGAATAATAGCACTATAACAGTGTAGGGCGGAAATGGCCATAAGTGCTACAACTATGTTGTGTGAATGGGCTTCAGGACCCAAGACAGCTCACAGATTGAAACAGTTGAAACAGAGATAAAAACATACCAAGGTTTGTCATTCACATGTAATTAAACTCTTCCAAGCATTAAACAACTTAATTCTCATTAAAAAGGGCAAAAAAGAGCGAGGAAAAAAACCATACAGTGTCCTATTACATGCTTTTTCTTTCAATCACCCAGTAGCAAAATTTGCTTAGAATGAAAACTCAGCAAACTTTAAAGGGGGTGTGAAAAAAAGAAACAAAAGAACTGGTTCCTAAAAGGGCACTTGGGTAGTTGGGTGTATGTGTGGGCATTAAGAGACAGGGGAGAGAGAACCAGAGTCATATAGTGGTTTGAGTGTTGAAAGAGGAGTCTGGGACAATAGGGCCATTTCTGCACTCCGCTGTTATAGTGCTATTATTCCACTTTCAATATCCTATGGAATCCTGGAGTTTGCAGTTTAGGGAGGGGCATCTTTGGCCTCTGTAAACTACAAAGCCCAGAATTCCAGAAGATGTTGAAAGTGGAATAATAGCACTATAACTGTGTAGTGCGGAAACGGTCTAGATTTCAAGATTTCAGCCATGGAAACTTACCAGGTGACCTTAGGCAAGTCACAGGGCCCTGCTATAGCATTATGTTCCACTAACTGCCATGGCAACATCCTGTAGAATCCTGAAATCTGCAGTTTAGGGAGACCCATTTAGAATTCTCAGCCAGAGTGCTCTTGGGCCTCACTAAACTACAAACTTGAGAATTCCATAGGATGTTTCCATGGCAGTTAAGTTGGAGTCACCTTCAAGGCATACAACAACAAAAGGGCATGGTCTGCAGAAGATTACAAAAAAATCATTAAAAAATAGCTAAAGGGCAGGGATCTTCCCTCTATGAAAAAGACAGCCCAATGAGAACTAGGCATGCTTGGTAACCATAGAATGACTTCTGGAACAATCAAGTGAAATACAAATGGGGATAAAGTGGAATGACCTCTTTAGAAAAAATGGTTGGTTCTTGCATCCCATTTTCCTATAATCCCACCCTGTGTTATTGAAAATGCTCATTATTACAATGGCTGAGGAACATATACAGATAGGACTTGAGTATTAAGAGCCCTAATGTTCATAAATTCTTCTAAAATGAACTGAAATTCTTCCATATTAGTTCAGGCCAAATTCTGTAGGTACCATAGAGTGTACCCTTGCTGCGCTTGCAAGCAAAACAGGTAGTAAGAATAAGAAAACTCTTTGCGGGGGGGATAGGGTGGCAATGCTAATTCAACACCAAAACATAATTAAAAAGTGATCTCAAGTTTAGTCCTCCATGTCTTGCATTAAGGTTGGAAAAAAAGCCTGTCTGAGATGCCAAAAAAAATTGCCTACCAGCGTTGGGGGGGGGAGCACCGCGTGGGTGGGTGGATTTAGGCAGCATAAAATAGAGAAAGCCCCCCCCCCACTTGATGAGGATTTCAGACATGGCCATGCTTTGGTTCAAACAGCTTGTGCTATGAGCCTTAATGAATAAGGAAATGTTATAAGAACAAAGGAATCCAACTTCCCAATGCATTTTGTAACACCATGGTATATTCTGCCCACTGGTTTCCTGATAAAAGAGAACTGGGTATGGATTGAACATGGCCAAGCAATATGTTGCTGACTTCCTTAATGGTGAGAGAAGAACATTATATTAGTCTCAAGTGTTTAGTGGAGTAAAAGATTATCCTGGCACATGCACAATGCACCTGACTTTGTAATTTATTAAAAAAAAAAAAAAAAAAACCAGCTACATTAGATTGTGCAAGCCAATAGCTCAAGATCATTCTTCTCAACAAAAAAACCATTGGGATGTCCGACAGGAATTAATTTCCTGCAGTTAAGCTATACCCTCTAACTGCCCCAGTTTGGCAGGGACAGTCCCAATTAAGAAAAGAAACCAATTTTGTTGGATTAGACTTGATGAACACAGCCTTTTTACTACTTGCCAGAAGTTGCGTTTTTGCACTTTTTACAAAACATGGTGTGAGAACAAAGTCACCTTGCTTTCAGAAGAACAAGATCCAAACTTTTGGGCTTATTTTGGACCGAAAATGCTCCTGATGTGGATTTTGCCCTATTCGTTTAATTTTATTTCATCTTATTTAGATCTTTTTGTAAATTGGCATGGTATCCAAGCCAATTTACAAAAAGGCTGAAACAAGGTGAAGCTAGAAACGAACACCAAAAAAAGTTAAACCACAATTGAATAAGTTTCATACTACAGTAATCTCTGCAACACCTCTCTTTCACTGCTATGTGTTCTGAAGGGGAACTTTTTAACCCCTTTAAGGTTCATGAATGGAGTCTGATAGTAGACTGATAATAGATATTGATAGTAGATAGTAGATTGAATTCAACAGTTTATTTAATGACCCAATGTTGAACAGACTCTGGCTTGGAAGTCCAAGGCTGCACTCTGAATAAACAATTAAACTAACTTTAAATAGAACTCATACAAAAACATGCTATAGAAGGAATTGAACAACAAAAGGCTCAACACACAAACAAACTCACCAATAAGAGCAAGCGCTCTTTCCAAACTATGATCACACTTGTTCTTTCCATTTTATTCTGGTGTTCTCACTGTCATCAATAGAACCTGTCAAGATGTTTTGGAATGCCTTGAACATGGTTAACTTAATGTGAAACCATTAAGACCTTGCTTCATTTTCTATGTCCAAGCAACATGGGTTTCCTTCAACATGGTTCTACCTCTTGTAGGCTTTATGGTTACCTCCTGGCTCTTCTTCTTCAGAACTCAAAGACACTGAGAAGCTCTGGGGACAAATAGAACCTGAGGATGGGAACAATGTTTCAGAAAGGAAATGATTTGATCAGAAGTATATTCTGGATCGGAGCCCTACGGTCGCTTTTTCTTCAGAAGGCAAATCAGGTGTTGATTCTGACGTTGGGGCTCAGAACTGGACTTCAACATATGTCTTCCTAGCTGCACGAACAACCATATTTATGGACATGTTCTGCATTAATAGTTCCTCATTTGATCTATGTATCTAAGAGAATATTCATTCTTCAGTTTCAGAGGAATGAAACAACCAAGATATGTCTCTTGGGAATGAGGGTCCAGAGGGAAATTCAAAGCACCAATAATTAGAGTTAAACAGAGATCATCTCTCCATTAACTAGGATATCTTTCAAGATCATGGTAAGCCTTTTATGTTTTACTTGGATCTCACTTCCTCAGATGGGCAAGTCTGAGCATCTTATACTTCAACAATTATGCCTGTTGATCTGTCTGTTAGATTACCTCATCACCACCCCAAGACATTTTGCTGCCTGAGCTGGAGGAGAAGATGTTACTCACTCTACGATATAGACAAAATTGACATGGGTCCTTTTCACACATCATTTTCATCCCACCATAGGGACAGGAGAAAACCGGGACCACAACAATAGTTATGCATGACGTTGTCATGATCCCATTCTTCTCCTGTCCCCAGGCGGTGCAGTCAAGGAGTAAATCATCGATGAGTTTTCCCTATCAATGACCCGTGATTGCACCACCATCCTGCACTTACCTGGTATGTGGAAGGTCTGGAAGTGCAACTGCTGCACTTCCTGCCCCAGAGCAGCCTAGGACAGTACCCAGCTGAACTACGGAAGAGGCAGAGCCATCACACTTTTTGGATCGCAGTGAAAGCTGGTGCAGAGGAGAGAGCTCCCTTCGAGCTCCCCTTCCAGCAAGCTGCTGCTGGGATTCCCACAGGCTGCTGCCAGGAACAGGTAAGGCATGAAAAGGGCCTTAGTAATTGAATCTGACTTTAACTCTTGGCAGCAGGCCAGTTTAGACACTCAAAGATAAGCCATGTGGTACAACAGAGAGGAATGGCCAAGGCCCTGGACACATAATCAGTGCCACAACTGGCAATCCCTTGCACTTGGTCCCAGAGGAAATTGCTTCAGCCTGTCTCTTACACTGCTTTTCATTTCCTTGCTTTAAAATTCTGTCTAAAATGGTAACCATATAGCCCAAAATATGGTGTGGAGGGGAAACCTTTAAAATATTTCCCAAGCATTTAACCTTCATAAAATAAATGTCTCTCTCTGTAGTTGACACTCACACATACCATTGTTTTATACCATGTTCCCCTCCCTTTCGTTTCTTTTCATTGTTTTAAGTACACCAAATAGACCATTTCCACACTGACTTCATAAATTTTTTTTAAAATTTGGGTCGGGTAGTGCTATTTGAAATGTAAGATGTGTGTTTCTTGGGACATGGAGCAGCTTGCTAACTGAACTTTATTGAATAATAAATAAACAAAAATAAAAATAACTGTAATATGAGGCAAGAACCAGTGTAATGTTATGGTCAGAGTGCTGGACTGGAACTTCAGAAAACCACAGTTCAGATTCCCGCTTGGCTATAGAAACCCACTGGGTGTCCTTGGGCAGGTCACTTTCTCTCAGCCACAGAGGACAACAAAGGCAAACCCCCTCTGAACAAATGTTACTGATAGGTTCATCTACAGGTTGCCATAAGTCAGAAACAATTTGTGTGAGAATGTTTGTACCTAGAAGCAACCACCAAGAAGGCCTTCTTTCACATCGCCACTAGTCTTCTGAATGTAGTTGTGCCATAAAGAGATCTTTACTGCCCTTGCCTTTCCTAATAACCCTAGTATCACGTCTGCCTTTGCCTAATATCCCCAAATATGAAATCTGTTGTTTTCCCTTCATGGCCATTGCACATATCACAGACTTTCATCACCGAATACCATACTGTTTCTCAGGATCCCTTTCCTCAATAAACAGCTAATTTGGAGCATAGATCTTGGGGGATACAATGGGTCACTAGCTCTCCAATGATGGGAAACAACCACCACAGCAAATGTCACCAGTCATGTCATTATTTCATCTTTGGCAGTCGGCTTCAAGGTAACTCCTGGGCCTACTTTAATAAATGGAGTTCAATTAGAGGGCAGAGATTCTCTGATCTCTTTTAATTGCCTGCACTGGGACTTTCCAAAGAAGGTCATTGAGCCAAGTACTCTGGTTTAGATGTAAGCCAACTGCTAATTTACTATCGTCCTACAGAGACAGATTGTGACAGCTTACATTATAACAAAGAAGGCAAAATCTAGATAGAGGTCATGAGAGGCTCCAGTATTTTCCTGTCCTCCAGGATCCTGATGCAGTAGGACATGTTACTCTAAGAGATGGAAGACTTTGAGGTCCACCTGCAATGCCAGTGTCTCCTTAGAACTTAGGGAATTACAGTTCAAAGAAGACCTATGAGAGGAGGGTTATGGCAAGATCTTTTCACCTATGTATACGAGTACTAACTGTAGAGACGACTCCAGATAGAAAGTTAAATGGGATAATTTATTAAGAATTAACAAGCATACAGGAATCAAACACTCTCAAGAACCATACACTCTCAAGGACCATACAAAGCTATCAGAAAGTGAGGCAGAAAGGGTTGGATAAAGATAGATTATGTGGAAAGGGTGATAGTACCAGTCCAGAAGGTCAAAGCAGAGTGGCTCAGACAACGAATCTGAGGGTAGCAAGAATGAACAGAGGTCTGGGTGCCATTTATTATGTCCAAGTACTACAATTTACTGGGGCTGGAGCTAGGGTTTTTATACCCTATTTCCCGCCTTGAAGGAGGGTGCATAGACAAAGTGGTAATGGCCTTCCCACAAACACGGACAAAGGAGTCTGGAATGGGCTGATTGCCATAACTCTAGGTGATAAAACATTGATGGAAATCAGGACAAACTCTTAATGTTTTTGTCAGGTAGTATGAATAGAGAAGGTCTCTGTACGATATGCTCACAGTAGGGTCCCTGATTGCTTCACCAGTGCCCTTTCCGCATCCTACCTTTTCTCGGCACTTGGGTGCGGTGCTTGTGCAAGCAGCCTCTTGTGAAAGGCCCTCGAGTCCAGGTTTCTTCAGCTCCGCACAAGCTTCCTGTTTGCGCGAAAGCCCCGCCTCTTTCTTTCTCAGCGCAGCCTGGGAACTTCCCAGGCTGCACTGAGATGGGAAGCATGACCGGCCCAGCTCCCGAGGATCCGCACGCAAGTGCATGCGGGGCCTGGGAGTAATGCGAGACTGTGCACCATTTTCGACTTAAAGCCGAAAATGAAAAAGTGTGTGAGCGGTGCCTGCCAGGCCCTGAAGCATTGTGCAAATGTGAGTGCATTGTATGGACCACTCCTCACATTTGCGCAATGCTTGAGGGGCCCTTTCGCGTGGAAAATGCCAAGCGGAAAGGGCCCAGGACAGTTTTGCCTTCGATTGTTTTTGGGAGTTTCTGAAAGGAATACTTCAAATCCACCAGCATCAGGCTTTCCAACCTAATCCTCTGTGGACTTTTGACCTGATTATGTCTAAGGTCATCATGACCTGGCACATTGTTCCAGACAGCGTGCTTTTAAACATGTGTTCCGGACATAAACACATCCAGTTATGAAAACATCACTTCCTACAGAGTGGGGGTGTATGGTGTGGTGACAGACACTATTCAGGGATGTGTAGCAAAAGTGCTTATCCGGCTCTTTCTGCAGGTAGCAAAGGCCACGTGAACCAATGCCGCCATATCCTGCTTCCAAAGGAAGCACAGCACAACTCAATTGGACAAGCGAAGGCCCTGTTAATTTTCTTTCCTCCCACTTTTTTCAGATTTTTTTAAAAAGTCCAAGTCTCTTTCTCTCTTCTTCCCACTTTCCCCCTTTGTCCTCAGCTTACTTCAGTTGCTGCGAACTGAGTCCAAAGTGCCAAAGTGGTTTGCACTCCGTTGACTCAGTAGGGAGGATAAATTAGGATCTTGCCTTTTCCCAGTAGGCTCAGGCAAAAGCAGAATGCTGGAGCATCTCCTATGTTGTGTGTATTTCATACTATTTCATTTCTATCTTTTGTCTTCTGACCACATTCTGACATTGCTGTGAAGTGTTGGAGGGTAGGAAACAGCTGTTTCTCAAGAAGGCCAGGCATGTTGGGGGGCAGGGGGAACACAAGCCCTGTCCCATTTGGGTCCCATTTGGTAAGATGCCACACTGGAGACTTTCCCTTTGTGACCACACCGCACCTCATGATGTTCCAGCCCTGTGGCTTCTCCCATATTGCCAAGGTAACAGCAGAAAGAGTCCACCAATGGAGGTGGAGGGAAGGTTTTGTTTCATTGTCTCTCATTTTAAATTACTTTTAACATTCCTGGAAACAATAGCACGCCTTATTCTGTCCAAAAAAGCAAGGCTAAGTGGTACTTCTGCCTCTGAAATGCCTCTCACCACACATACACAAAAAAAAATCAAATACACCTTTGAAAAGCTGACCTACATATATGAATGCAAAAAAGAAATGGAGGGAAGGAGGGGAAAATCTATAACTAAGGAACTGGAGTTGTTGTTTTCATTGCAATACTTCTGCCAAAGCATTAGCTTTGATAAAGAGACTTTTTCATCTCTACCTTTTCCCACCCTCCTTCTCCATCCTGTTTTAAAAGTCAAAAGAATAAAGGCAGAAAAATTTGAGGTCTGACTTATTAAAAGCTCTGAAACTTTCTTTTTAAAAAAAAGAAAAAAAGGAAACCCATCTCAGGAAAACTCATTCTGAGATAAAAGTCTATCATCAGAGAATGAGAATTACAGCAGACTTAATCGATTCTGATATAATCAGATTTCTTTTTAGCCCTCGTTCTTTCTCTCTTTTCTGTCTAATCCTGCCAGGGTTGTATTTATTTAAAAAAAAAAAAAGCACCTTTTTCTGCATCAGCAGCGTGAGATGCATTGTGTAGAATCCAGTGGCAAATGAAGAACTTTATCTTTGAACCTGCCTTTTGTCTACAGTCTTCTGAATGGAATGAGACGACATCAGCGATGGCCAGAAAAATTGTTCACAGATGAGGAGAATATGTTCCCCACCCATAAATTTTACCAAGGTGGGAATTGCCAGCCCGACAATCTAGGGAAGCTCTATCCGTGCTCCTTAAAGGGGTGTTTGCAAAACCATGATTTAGCCATGCACAAGTGAGAAAATGAATGGTTTTCCTAGCATAACAGACAGCCTGACAGTTTTCTATTAGATGGAGAGATGAGACTGCCTCCACAGCTACCAAGTTAGGAGCAAGCCATGTTATCAGCAAACCTACTTATCCCTTTACACTGAGCAAATGGTAAGCATATTGCAAACACACGCGTGTACATTATCACTCAATGCAAATGACGCCTTTAATTTGCAGGGTCACAACCTGATTTGACTTCTTGCCTCCCAGAAAGCTTTCATAAAACCCAAACTTGGCAAAATTACTGCTTGTGGCAGCTGGCAGCCTCCATGTCAGTCCCTTCTGGATTTTCATATGAAGAACTATATTGGACCAGGCTGAAGTCCTGTCTTGCTCGCCATTCTGTTTTACAGTGGCAAACTGTGTTGTTAGGAAGCCCATAAGTTAAAAGATGAGAGCAACTGCCCCTTCTACTTAAAGTCTCCTGAAAATTGTATTCTGGAGTATATTATTAATAATATTTTTAAAAACAGTTGGCTCTCCACATTCTCAGGGGTTAAGGGCACAAAATCCCCCATGAAAGTGGGAAAAAAAACCACAAATATTTATGGTCCCAAACCACATTCAACATGCAAAAAGTACACACACACTACACAACATGTTTGAATTCACAGTAGGGAATACACCAGTTCAAGGCACAGGTCTTCCTCCACTGATAAAATTGTTGGATCTAGTTAAGATAAACAAATTGACAATATCGGTAAAGAAAAAATCTGTGAAAGGTCAGGAACTTCTAATCTTCTAATCAGCTTTTTGCTAGAAAAATAATACAACCTATCAATAGCAGGATTCACTATTCAGTGTTTTAGAAAGGGAAGCAATTCAAGTACTAGAAGTATCAGTTAGATAGAGTAGGGTTGTTTTGTTTTGTGTTTTGTTTGTGTGGTAGTTTGCTTGTTTGTTGATATTCTGTGTTTTTTGAGGTGACATCATCTAATATCTAATTTAGGAAAGCTGGAACCTATCTTTTAAATGGGTTTGCTGTTTTCTTTCTTCTTTAACTTTTCCTTTCCCTTTCTTCATTTAGCATTTAGTGAATTGTGCAGTGGTTCTTAACCTGCATTCCGTGGACCCCTGAAGGGCCACAGTGTCCACACAGGGGGTCCACAAAAGCTTGGAGAAACGTTATGAGCTTTTACAGTTAAAATAGGAAGGAAGGAAGGAAGGAAGGAAGGAAGGAAGGAAGGAAGGAAGGAAGGAAGGGAGGGGAAGGGGAAGGGGAAGGGGAAGGGGGAAAAGACAGATAGAGAGACAGATGGGCAGTCATACATTGATCTCAAAGAGCAGGAGTCTTTTGCTGTTGACAACCATCATTTGTACAATTTTTCATTACAATATTTCAAATCATTCAAAAGTTATGAAATCATTTGATCACACACACACACACACACACACACACACAAGGATTCAGCATGTCCTAGATAACTTGTTCTCAAAAATTTTGCTCAGAGTTTCAAATGGAAGCATTTATTTTAGAAAAACAATTTCCCCAAAAGTTGCTGAGACTGAAGCATCTAAGGCCCTTTCTTCACGGGGGGGGGGGCGCGAAACGGGGCCGCGCAGGCAGGGGCAGAGATTACCTGGTAGCGTGTTGCTCCGTCCCTGCGGGGAGTGCGGTTTCACCGCTCTACACACCACCGAATTTTGGTGGTGTTCAGCGGCGCCCAAAATGGTGGCCGGCGGCTTCCAGCGGTGCTCCGCCAATCAGGGCAGCACGCCAGCCAGAAGCCCGCCCCCGGGCAGATCTGCAGAGATGCACTACCGCGTCTCTGCAGTTCTTCACCGGGAGCTGCCACGGAGCAGTGTGGCGAGTTTCATAAAAACCAGTTGGGAAGCTGGTTTTTATAAAACTCGCAGCGTCACCCCTGCGGCTGCGCTACAGCAGTTTGAGGTGAAGAGCCTCACCTTTTCCAACTGCGCTAGCGCACCCCGCAGTGAGGACGACCTCCGTGTCTGGTCGTTGCACCGCGGGGTTTTACCCCCGTGTGGAAATGGCCTAATTTGGTTACATGCAAATTTTGGTGTGCATATCAATGATCGGTTAAAGTAGTAAATGTTAGGTCACACCAACAGCATAATCATTTTCCCAGCCTTACAGTTATTTGTGTATCTTTCATCCTGGGAGACAGAAGAAGTTCTCATCTTCTTATCTGTACATAGCCAATTCCCATAACTCCTTCCCACTAGACTGCTGTTTCCCCACTTTTTACTTTCTTCCCATTTGCCCAATACAAAGTGACCTTGAATATTACAGCAATTAATCATTTGGAGCTCTGAGATATTTCAAGAGTTTCAACCTGATATAAAGTTGCAGGCAGCAACTTTAATAATAGTGCTTCAGCAAGCCGTGCCCTATCTGATCTAGTGGAGCTATTCTAACACATATACCAGTTCATACATATGACAGGAGCTATGTATCCTGACACTGCAAGCCTCGCAAGACTTGAAGGCATTTCCACACTACACTGTTATAATGCTATTATTCCATTTTCAAGATCCTATGGAATCCTGAGGTTTGCAGTTTAGGGAGGAACATTTAGAATTCTCGTCTGGAGAGCTCTTTGGCCTCAGTAAACTACAAACTCTAGAATTCCACATGATGTTGAAAGTGGATTAATAGCAATGCAGTGCGGAAAGGCCCTATGAAAGAATAGCATGGAAGGTGTCATTCTAACCTATTTAAGATGGGATTTTTTGGAAAATGGGAGAAGCCACTGAGACGGCCCTCTCCCATGTTCCCATGTACCTGTGAAGGGACAGAGAGAAGGACCTACCCTCAAGATTTCAAAACATGGGCTGACTCATATATTGCCTCTGGTACTAGAGGTAATATACAGTCAATTACTCTACAAATATGTAGCCTGATACTCCAAAAATTTCTCAAATCCTTTTTTAAAGGTGTTCAAATTGACTGCCATCTTTAAATCTTGTGGTGGCGAATTCAGTTCCATTTGAAGATGTTTCCTTTTGTCTGGTCTGTATCACCCACTATTCAGCTTCACAGCTTTATGTAGTGAGTGGAATGATCCCTATCTACTTTCTCCAAATCGTCCATAATTTTATACACTTCTATCATGTCTCCCTTTATTTGCCCACTTCTTTCTTTCACAAGCTAAATAAGACCCCAATGAATAGAACCATACTTCTTTATTGGCTCCAATTCAGCCATTTCATGGAATTTTGTAGAAAGCAAAAAGGATGTGATAACACAAGGGTTCTTGGGAGTCTACAACAGCAAAGTTATATTGAACTGAATGCAGTAAAAGTGAGAGAATAAACTGCATTTTATTAAACTGAGTAGCTAAGAGAGAGAGCAAACTGAATTCTTCATCTCCTAACATTTAGGAATTCCCAAATGCTGGGTCATTTCTAAGTCAGCAGTTCATTTGTGATATTGACAGTGGACTGTTTTGCAGCAAAGTAGAAATTAAGATTTTTTTTAAAAAAAAGCTCAGATATAGACACTAAAATTGAGCTGTTTTTAAATAGCAGGCTTTCATTCTTAATTCAATTTTTTTAAAAAATAATAATAATAAATGTATTTGTGAAAGCCTGTCCTTTCCTTTTCACCCGGCACTGCTGACCAATGCAAAATGTGAATTGCTCAAGCAATTTACAGTAATCAATGCTTAATGGATGTCTTCTTTCTCTACCCATCTATTCATTTATAATTTTGCTACTTCCAATGCCAGAAGCAGTTTGCTGCTTCTCTGATGGCTTTAATTGTGTGCCATACTCTTAGTTAATTATTCTTGGACTCATAAGTCAAGGTGCAACCAAAGAGATGACACATTGCCCTTACAAGCAAGCCAAGAGGTTCAATGGAAACTCTGAGCACTACCACTTGGTGAGATTCTTGGACACACTTGGAGATTGCTTTACTGCCAAGGAGGGTGGGGGAGTCTGCATGCTAGCATCTTCTCTTGAAAGCTGTGTCTTCCTTTTCTGGGAAGCTGCTATGATAGTCAGATGATGAAGCTGGAGGCTCCCAGCAACTGAGCTGCAAGCAGTAGGATGCTCCTCTCAGAGCTGAGGTCAGTATGCATATGTTTCTGTTTGGTCATCTTGGGGAGTATAAAGGGAGAACCTGGGAGTGTCATTGGCCAGTAGATTTCCTAGGTCTCAGGTACTGGCCTTTCTTTAATTCTCAGCATGAGGAAGAGGATGTTACCCTGGCTTTTGGGGTCCTCTGGGGGACACTTACATTTTACAAAGGTTGGGGAAATTAGCAGAGCACAACCTGGCAAAACGGAGGGCAGGGCAATGCAGCGAGATCTTTTATCCTATGTTTATGGGGTCAGACTGCATGAGAAAAAGAGAGAAGTCAAGTGTCCCTTTAAATACTCTTTTATTTGGTAAAATTGGCAAAATTCCTCACTCATGCATAAGCAGTTACAGCACACAAGGGTTACCAAAGTTGGGAGTCTTAAGAAGGAAAAAGATTGAGGGAACACAGCAAATATACTGCGCCTGATCCTGAAGGCTGCTGTTTCGAGAAAACACAGGACAGCTTGGCAAACAAAGAGACAGATCGAGAGAACAAATGAACGAACGAACGTATGAACGAGCCCCAGAAAGAAAATGAGACAAAGTAGCCAAAGCTCAAAAACAGAGTCCAATTATAGGGCAAAACATCCTGGGGGGGAGCAGACCCTTTTCCTGGGAAAGGACAGAAACTGGATTATGCAGATAGACCTCTGCTTTGTAGTTCCCACAATTTGTGATTGCTAACTTCAGTCAGGAGACCCGTAGTCTCTCAAGGTGTCAAAGCTGCAGTAGGCCCATTTGAAATGTATATGTGCCTTTTCCGAGGTCTTCCTCTGGATATGTGACTGGGGCTGCTTGGTCCAACCTACACCAATGGGGGTTTCAGTTCTTTGGGACTGAATATCTACGTTTCCATCTGGCTAACCTCTAGCTCAATGGACATCAAAAGATTCTCTTTCTTGAGATTGAGTCTGTTATTGATCAATGGATATTTCCCTCCTGCTATCAAAGGATTGGGATCATCCATCATGGTTTACAAGGAATCTCAGGGTGAGAGCACTATCTTTAAAAGTAAGTTTGTGAGTATGTTCTATTTTATTAGACTTAGGTTTTTGTATATTTGGAAGGCATCCTTTCAGCAACTGTGGTTGATGTTTAATGTCTCATGACATTCTTCAGGGTCCACCCTTTGTAACACTGGCAGAGGTTTTCCAAGTAACATCACCAGGGGACTACCTCAGGTTTTGACCTTGAAATCCCAGGATTGTACCAATTGGGCAACCTTCCTTGCCAGTCCTCCACAAATGGCATTGTCCCACATACCTTCTCTATGTTGTGTATGGTCTATAGCTTAATACTGGATTTGGAAATCTTGTGGTTCATTTTTTATGTCTTTGGTACCACTTTATTCAATGGTTAGAGTAATGGAGCTAGGGCAGTGGTTCTCAACCTGTGGGTCCCCAGATGTTCGTGGACTTCAGCTCCCAGAAGCCCTGAGCATTGACCATAGTGGCTGGGGCTTCTGGGAGCTGAAGTCCACAAACATCTGGGGACCCACAGGTTGAGAACCACTGAGCTAGGGCCAAACAGAGCTTCTGTGCTTATTTTCTGTGTTTCAAGGATCCCTTTAAGGGAGAAATGGGCAATTGTAGGGGAGAGAGGCCATTCCCCTCCCAGGAAAAAACTCCTATCGGCCACATCTTCCCTCTTCTGAAAAATTACAGGAAGTAATACTATGTGACTTCCTGCAAAGATTTTGAGAGAGATTCAAGAGGAAAATGGAGGTATTTGGGAGTAGTACAAGGTTTGGGGGTGTTCGTGGGGTATTTTGGAT